>OX439132.1:31658050-31805550 GCA_949318235.1 Ecdyonurus torrentis | reverse complement strand
AACTGAGTGCTTAAAAAAAATACTGTTTTTGTAGAAAATTAATCCCAAATCATAAAAATATCAAAATCATGGAAAACAAAATTTATAAAAACTTATAGTAAAACGGTGAAAATTCAAAATACATCTATACTGTGTAAAATATATGAGTTCTCTACTTCTATAATGTATATTTATACTGTATGATAAAACTTGATCAGTGAATCACAAGTAAAAGGTGACGCAAGTTCAGAATAAAATAAAAAGTTCAATCCACTTGTATAGTGTGTGGAGCAGAGCCACCTGTAAGTCAACGCAATATGATGTGACAAAAACGTCTGAGAACTCTGGATGAAGGATTGCTGAAGATATGATCGGTGGTCTGGCTCTGGCAAGCTGCAAGCTGCGTTTTTATTAGATTGTATCACACATAGTGAGAAGGAGAGCCAAACTTTTTATTTTCTGTAAAAAACATGACTTTTTTAGACATCCAATCTTTCTCTGCAAGACGTCAGTGTTATAAGAAATATCCATTGTATATGTCAAATCATAGATATCACTCTTTTTTAACGTCATTTTTTTTTCTCTCTCTCTCTCTTTGAAAAATTGTAACTGTAAAATATAAAATTATAGATATATTAGTAGAGGTTGTTAACTTTTGCACGGAAATAATAATAATAAAAGATTATAAAAGAGATTGGCTGCGTATATATAGCTAACCATGTCAAATGTTTAAATTTAAAATTTACCCATAACTTATTTATTTATTTTTACACCAATAACGACAATTTTCTATAGTTCAACTGTGATGATCAGCAAGAAAGAGATAACATGTATTATAATAATATTGGTGAAAATAATAATAATAAGAAACACATACAAGTTTGTATTTTGACAATTATTATTTGGTATCTTATAAAAAATGCGAAAAAAAAAATTAACAGCGTATAAGTTTCTGATATAATATTGCAGCTAATCATTAATTTTATTGTAGAAAATAAGAGGCATTTTTTTTAATGAACGGAATTGACGTTGTAAGTGAATTAAACTATAATAACAATAAATAAGTCAATAATCAGTCAAAACCCTAGAAAAAAGGGCACTAGTATACTAGTCTTGTTATAGTCTGATTTTAGCAACATTGATTTATTTATATATTAACAACATAATTTATGCTATATTGATTAATAATTATACTGCATATAGCATAACAATTATAGTGTGCATTATTATTTATCATGAAATTCTAAAAAAGATAATTAGGTAATATATATGGACATAATAATATGCAGCATAAATTAAGTAATTGATATTATTTGTGTGAAAAGTATTCAAACTGTGCAACAAATGCAAATTAACCTCATGCCCATACGTATATAATGCAATTAGAAAAATATAAGTTATGCAACATGATTGTATCATGCATTATACTGAATTTTATGTGTTAATAAATATTTTGTATACCTGTTAATCAGATAATAAGGTATTAATACCCAGATAATTGTGTGAAATTGATCTGTCTTTAATTCTTACCAATGTAGTGGCCAATTTAAGGTTGGATAAAAGACAAATTGTGCCAAAGTGTACTTTTGAATGTTATATTGAAGTGGCTCTTTTGTATGTCAGATATTAAATAAATTGCTATGTGAGATAAAAAGTACAATGTGCCAAAGTTTGTTTGAAATAAGGTTGAATTCTTAGTAATGCATCATCGTTTTTTACAGTTTAATAAATTTTAAAATGTGTAAACAAGAAATAAGAAATTTTATTATCCCAGGCAGTTCATATAGTAACATAGCGTTGTTACAGCAAGCCCTGGTCTAGTCATTATTTACAATTAACATAATAATAATAAATAAATATATTTATGACTACAATAATAAAGTTTCAATACAGTTTCTGTACAGTCTTATCTTTTTACAACCATATAACAATGTTTTATGCAATACTTGTTAATTTTAGTCAGTAAAATGTTCTAACTTTGAGTGTGTGGCCCGCGTGTGGTAAACATAAGTATACATCAATTTCATCAATTTTTAAATTAGGGTCAAAGTATTCGGATAAAGTATAATATTCTTTATATATTAAAAAAAATCAGTATAGGTTTTTAAATAATGTATTATTATTCAAATTTCGAAGTATTGGTGGTAGACTACTGTATACCATTAATTTTTGCTGTAATATAATATGGGTTCCTTTTGTATAATTTAGATTTGTGTTCTAGAACATAGACCTTCATAGAATTTTGTGTATTATAGTTATTAATATTATTATTATTTATATAAAATGATGGATTATTTCTTTTGCTAATTTGTGAGTTGTAGTATAGTATGGTTTTACCTATATTTAAGCTTGCTTAGTTTTTAAGTTAAAGTGCGTAAGTTGACGTTGTCTAATAATAACATAATTAATACAGAGTCTTTGTATTACTGTTTTTAATCGTAAGAGGTTAGAAATTAACTATTTTTGACTTTTTATTGGAGGCAAAAAAGGAAATAAATAAATAAAAGCTTATTATGGATAAAAAAAAATGTTGATTGTCCCTTTGAAAATTAGAAAACTTTATTTCTTTTTCTTTAAACAAAATCTATCTAAAAGAACAAAAATAAAAACACAATATCATTGGGAAAAAAATAAACTTTTTTTTTTTATCAAAATTGATTGGGAATATATATTTTATATAATTTAAAATATTCCATGGTTCATTTTAAGCCATATAAAATCTCCCCTTGTTGAAAAATGATTTAAATTATTCTATATTAATTCGACATCGTTTCTCCCTCCCTTCATTTTATACATAATGTAATTAAATTATTGAAAATGTAAATTTTTACCACAGAAAAACTTTGAATAAAATTTTATATAAGAAAAAAGTTAAAAGTCCACTCAACCAAAAAATACAAAATCATTTAACAATTCTGCACGCTTTTTTTTCTTTTTTTTTTCTGTATGAATAAAAATGTTCCCAGCTTTTTTTTTCTTTCATATTACACTTTTGAGTAATAATTGGAGCTAAAAAAAATTATTAGCATAAATCCCTCTTTTATACATTGCAATTTAAATCTAAAATGCGAGAGCGTATTTTTCTTCATTTATTCACTACTTTTTTTTAAACTTTATCTGTGTGGAAGTTTATTTTTTCTTGCTTTTCTGTTGAAAGAAAACAATTTAGTTTTGGTTGCCGGTGTTTTTTTCAGGTAGGGAAGAAGAAAAACTGCTTGGACGAAACTTGGGTGTATGTGAAGAGAGAGAGAGAGAGAGAGAGAGACGTGGCAGCGTGATTTGTGCGTGGGAGTAGAAGGGTCAAACCGAAGAAAACCTTTGTCTCCAGCTACTAAAAGGTGGAGAAAAGTCAATATTTGTAGCCACCAGAATATGGTCATGGTACCATTTATGGAACACTTAAAAAACTGAGACCTCTTTTGAAATAATATGTTATTTACATGGGATTTGAATTATTTTTTTTTTCATAAAACTGCAAATTTGTCATTGAGAATATTTTAAAATTGTATAAAATGTATAAGAGATTCTTAAAAAAGTAGCATGTAGAGTGTGTATTTCTTGGTACTTTGACCATATAGTTTGGAAACAAAAACGAGAGAGAGAGAGAGAGAGAGAGAGAGAGAGAGAGAGAGAGAGAGAGAAAGTATAAAATTGCCATTGTTAATAATGATCAACTTTTTCTGATGTAACTTTCTTTCTCTTTTATTTTTAATGTTCCCAACTCAGCAATAATGAAAAAAAATTCTCATTCAACTACTTTTGATGATAAAGCTTATTAATGCGTTCACTAGTATATATATATAAGAGCAAAAGTAATAATTACCCAACATCCAATTCAACTAAGAGCTTTTCACACACTAAACACACCCTTTCCTAGAATTTACTCTTTCAAAATATAAAAAAACAAAAACAGTAAATGAATTTCTTTTAACCTGTCAAAAAAAAATGAAAAAAAAAATGTGTACATAATTTTAACACTTGAAATGAACAAAGCTTTTACACTAAATGGTATACAATTATTCATACGTTTAACTTTTATATACATAAGTTTTTATCATCTTGTATATAGTTGTGAGTTACAACTGTTAAATTTTAATATCAAAAGATGATTATCACACTTTGCTATTACCAAGAATATTAACAGAACAAAACGACTTACTTTTAATTGTATTTTAGATAAGCTATATAATACTTTTTTTTTTTTTGACACTATGTATGTTTCAAATTATTTTCAACTATTTTGTATAATTAAGATAAGAATTCTATATATGTTTTTAAAGAGTTTAATATCCGGTTATTTTTTTTAACCTATTTAATGCTTCGTGTTATCAGTTAATGATTTTAAAGCACCTTTTTTTTTATAATATCAGGACCATTATGATTGCAATTTTAGTGCCCAGTTATTGTGTAAATTAAAGATTATGTTCATATTTCAACGATTTAAAATAGATTAATTTTTTTATCAAAGTTTGTTATATTTCAATGACTTTTAAAAAGAATTATTTTCATCAAAAACTTTTTGCATTGTATATTTGCAAAATATTTATTCTACAAAAATTATTACCTTATTTTTCTGCAACAATTCTTTAAAGGTGTAGCACACTTGAACAAAAAACTTGAATAATATCCTAACATACCTAAATATCAACGTTGATTTGGTCGGAGTCATTGATTTCTATTTTATTTTCCACTTACAAAATGACAGCTGCGGGTTTGTGAATGGAAAATAAATTAGAAATCAATGACTCCGGCCAAATTAACGTTGATATTTAGGTGTGTTAGGAGTTAGGATATAAGACACGTTTTTTGTTCAACGTGATCTATACGTCATTAAATAAGTTCTTATCATAATTATGTTCAAAACTTGCATTTCACTATTGAAACATAAGAATTATGTATTACTCACTGAAAAACTTTGAATGTCTATTTAGGTATTCAAAAATATGGGAGAAAAACAAATAAAAATAAAATACCTCATTATTTTTTATAATATTTTTAGGAAAGTAAGGTTTCAGTATGTAAAGGAAGCAATAAAGATCATTTAAAAATTAGTTATTATTTATTTTATAAATAAAAGTTATAGATATATCATGCTTTAATTTTTTATGTATTTCCTGAGTAAACAAAACTTAAAATCTGTCAATTAAAAACGATAGTTAAACAAATTACCACACCTACTGATTTTTTTTATTATTTTACCTTTAATTTGTATATACCAAAAACTATAAAGAAATATTATAATAATAAATAGGTATTGTAAATATCATAAATTAAAAAAGTATCCACTTAAATAAGCTGATCATATTATTTTAAAACTTAAACAAGAATGTATGTAAGCAAGTATTATATTAACGTGTTATAAAAAAATTTGGGCGTTACTTGGGTATAAATAGAGAGAGAGAGAGAGAGAGAGAGAGAGAGAGAGAGAGAGAGAGAGGTAGTTTGTAACTCACACCGGGTGTCTTAAAATTTAGTTCTTTGATTAGTAAAAAGTGTTAGTTAATAAACTTAAAAAAATAAAATATATGTTTTTACTTAGTTTATAAATTTTAAAATACATAGAACTTTGCTGTGTCGGGTTAGGTCATGTTTTACATAAGATGCTTGCTTGTCGTCTAGTCTTCTCTCTCTCTCTCTCTCTCTCTCTCTCTCTCTCTCTTCTTAAAGCTCATTATGCATAAACACGATCACACCGACAACCAATATAAGAAGATTTTTCAAAAGTTTACAGAGTTTTAAGCCAAATATACATGATGTATTTTTTTTTTATATAATATAGTACAGCAAAAATCATAATACCATTCTTATATAAGGATTACAATTATTCAAATTGTAATACATTAAATATTTGGGTGCAAATAAAGTGTTTGCTTATAAATAACATTCGAGCAGAATTTATATTTTTCTTGTTATGAATCAATGTCACTCTTTATGAATTTGCTGAGTTGAATAATTTTGTCCAAAAAATAGACTTGATTTTTGCACGTAAAAAACTAAATCCATGACAATAATTATATGGAGTACCTTTTTTTAAGAAATATTTATTAATAACAACATAATATTTATATTCATGTATATTTTAAAGTATATTATGCAGTATATTATGCTATTTAGTGATATAGGTTAATTTAATTATTTATGCAGTTACCAGAAACATTTATTCCATACATGAATGCAGAATAAAATATGCATGTGTTTTCTTCGTTTTGTTAATGTAAGTAGATAACTTATGTAATCCAGAGAGGATTCCCGCTGAAAAGTACTGGTCAGCTGGAGACGTGTATTGCGGGTCAAAATTACATTGATCAAATGGACAACAAAATATAACTTCCAGGATAAAATAAAATTAAAGGCAACAGAAAATTGAATAACGATGTTCTCTTTGGATTACCTATCTATAGAAATACCTTACGTTTCGTAACCTTCGTGATTTTTTAATTTTTTTAGTTTATTATTATTTTACTTCTAAAACTTACTTATATGTATTAAAATACATGGACATTTTTGTTTATAAATATAATATGAGCAATGTCAATAGAATTAAACATTACTTATTTTCATAAAGACTAAATATCCATAAAACAAAACAAAAAATCTAAACCATGTAAATCTAACTTTAACTTATTTTAAATTTTCATCCTACATCAAACTGAAAACTCATTCATCATAACAAGTATAAAATTGAGACCAGTTTGTTTCAAAAAGATAATTTAAACTTGATAGCAATATAAACAATTCACAAATTGAATCAATTACTATAGAGAGAGAAGAGAGAGAGAGAGAGAGAGAGAGAGAGAGAGAGAGAGAACAATTTAAAAATATTTTTAATGTCGCATACTAGAGTTGGTATATGAAATAAAAATAAAATTTATTGTATTTTTTATTTTAAACTGGGTGTTAAAAGATTAATGTGTTAGATATTATTTTATTTTTGTAATGTTTTTTTTTTATATATTTAATTAATGCCAATATATATGTAGGAGCATGAATTTTAAATAACAGTTTAAATTGGAATATTATACTCTGTATAATATAATCTTGTTTTACAGTATTGTATATATATATATATATATTTTTTATATATATATATATATATATATATATATATATATATATATATATATATATATATATATATATATATATATATATATATATATATATATATATATATATACACCCATGCTATATATATGCTGTATATAGGGTTAATTATTTTATATTGTTATTTTAGTTTTTTTTTTTTTATTTTAATATTCGTTGTTTGCATACAAATTTGAATATTTTTATGACTTTTGTGGAACTCAATGTTTAAATGTACCATTTTTTTATTTTAATAGTTTATAATAAAAGAATTTTAAATTTCTGCATCATAATTATTTTTTTCTATAACACGCTGAACTTTTTTTTACAAAGCATGAAAAGTTTACTTTCATTTATACTGTATGTTGTATAAATTTTATGTAGGTAAAAAGTGAGAATTTGTAATCACTCATTCAACGATATTAGTGTCACTTTTTCCAAACGGACAGAATATTGAATTCATACAAATTTAGTTGTTGTTGCTCTCCAAATCCATGAAATAATAAGTTATAAATATTCTTATTTGTTAAGTGTATATATACCAACTATACTATCTAAAAGTTAATATAACAATCAAAATATTTAAAATTTCCCCCCCCCCCCAAATAATAAGTTAATATATTTAGAAACTAAACCATAGTAAACATATTTTGAATCTATTAGTTATGTTCAAGCTATTGAACTGAAATTACTGAATTTTTTATATTTCATTTAATTTAAGCAATTGAGCTTTTATTAAAAAACAAACAAACAAACTTTAGGTAACGTGCCATGTAGTTTGAAATGTGAGGCATGAAATGTGAGACATTTTTATGAACAAATAATTATAATAATGATAATAAAATTTTGATATTAAAAGAAGAAGAAGAAGTTTATCTACAGCTATGCAGTGTCTGCAGATAAAACTCAATATTTTTATTATTTATTATTTATTGTGAACCAAAAACAGGCATACACCCGATGCATTGGTGATACTAGTATAGAATATATATTTAATTCATTCCTGAATAAATATAAAAATCACAGACATGCAGTTACATAAAATAGAACCAATAGAATTGATATTCACAGATTGAGGTACGAGTAATATACAACAAACATTAAAAATAGCAAATCTTCATTATATAAAGTTACAGCTCTTGTAATACCAAAAGTTGACATACAGCAAGTGGGAATGCTAAGAATTTGATTGATTTCTCAATATTTTATAGGAACATGAAAGTTTATTTGATAACAACATAGGAGCATATTGTATTCTGACATAACAATATATCGCATTGCGAACTCTCTCTAATATCTTATTAAACGATAAAAAAAGTCCCGAGGTAATTTTAATTCAGCAGAAGTGAACAAAAAGTATATAATAACCTCTATAGTTCATATGTTTCCTATATAATTACAATATTTGAATTTTCTGACATTGGGCGTTCATATTTGATTAATCATCTAATTTTATCCTGTTTCACTAAAAATTAATCAAAGTTGTTAAAATATTGCTATCTCAGGAAAAAAAATGGATTAACAAAATTTGATTAATTAGATTTATAATTACTAAATATATCACATATTCATAACACTGAAAAAATTACACCACACTTATGAAATTAGCGTAATTTAATTTCTAATGAGATTAAACTTACTTTCAAGTAAAGTGCTCTGCTTTTTTTTTATACGTAATACAAGACGTTCTGTCGTTTTCAATTGTCTGATTCCTTAAACGCTATAATAATAAAAAAAAACTCACAAAATTATCTATGTTAGAGTTTACTTGTTAAATGCCACCATATAGTTTTTTTTTTTTTTTTTTTTTTTTTTTTTTTTCAGTGTAAAAAAAAAAGGCTTTAAAAATAATGGATCACATTTTTGACTTATAAAATTTAAATTTTAGCATATGCAGAGAAGGATTTTTTTTTTTTTTTTTTTTTTTTTTTTTGTTAAACATGAAATGTTAAAACGTCAAATTGTTCAAGCGAAATTGATGTTTTTAAATTTACATTTTGGTTTTACATGCATGTTAGAGAGAATATTTTTGGTTTATTTTTCACCATACACATAACATTCATAACAATACACACATTGTCTTTTATCCTGTGTATGTGTGCAACCGGGTGAACTTGACAAATACTGTCATCTCTCTATCTCTCTCTCTCTCTCTCTCTCTCTCTCTCTCTCTCTCTCTCTCTCTCTCGCTGCTTTTTACTAAAAACGTTATTATGTTTAAATATAAAATACTATATTGTAAAACATGTTTTTGTTTACACATTTATAAACTGAATTGCTACAATACTATATAATGCAAAGCAACTATAAATGCAAAAGAAAAATGCTCTATATACATCTAAAAGCATGATGTAATTAAAAATTCAATCTTATAGTTATAAAATAATTTACTTTTTAATAAAATAAGAATTTGTATATAGAATAAGTTTAATTGCAAAGTTAGATTTTATATTTTTACGTTTTGACGTCTACAAAGGTGTATAATATATTGATTTTGCACCTAACTTAACTTTTCAACTATACTAATTCTTTACTTAAACGCCTAATGAAAATGTCGTCCTATTAGACTAAATTAAGAAAAATTGGAACATCTGGTAAAAAAAAAAAGAAAAAAACTTTAAAAAACTGATTATATCAAACTGTTTCTCCTCATTAAAATGCTTTAAATTTAAATTCCGCCCAAAAACCACATCAAAAATGTCAAAGCAACTATACGTATACCCTCTTTTTTTTTTTTTTTTTTTTTTTTTTTTTTTTTTTTTTGCATTTGGTATTTAATACTGCTTTATATTATTTAATGTATATAAAGAAATAATTAATAGTATTAAATAAATTCAGTTTTTACTCACTTTTGAAAAGGAGAACTGTAAGTAGTATGATTTAATGAGGAACATTAATTTTGACAACGAAGTGTTCTTTTATATGAAATTCGTCATTCTGAAAAGTTATGATAAGTTTTTGCTTAACTAATTATTTTCTCTCCGATTACAAATTAAATTCCACATCTTTTCTGCGGTGATGAATGTTGAATCTCCTTTCTCTCTCTCTCTCTCTCTCTCTCTTCATTGCTTTATCTACTTATTGTAAGCATGACGAGAGAGAGAGAGAGAGAGAGAGAGAGAGAGAGAGAGAGAGAGAGAGAGAGAGAGAGAGAACAAAAACTAACTTTACATTTGTTTGGAACAACCAACTTGACTGATACCATTGTACAAATTTCTCATTTTACTTAACTTGTTAAAATTTCTGTCCATATAAACAAAAGAAACTCGTGGTATTATATTATTAAAACCAACAGTAATAAATATATATATATATATATATATATATATATATATATATATATATATCTATGCTCTTTATATAATACAGAAACAGATGAAACAAAACAAAGTGTTCAAAATCTTTAATAAGTAAGATTTTGTATAATGTTTAAAAGGGAGTCCAGACTGTGCTTGTTAGAATTTCATTACTGCTAGAGTAATTTGTTTGTTCTTTCTTTCAAAACAGCAAGAAAATTCATACTTGTGAAAAAAAAAATTAAAAAAGTATAACGTATTCATAAATCTACGTTATTAAAAGCAAAGCAGAGGAGATGGGGAGAGAAAAGAGGGTACTTGAAATAATTGTAAATACAGAAAAAAGCGAGCATCGATTAAGAAAATTACATCTTTAGGAGATTAGTTATTTTAGAAGGAAAATTGTATATTTTGTCTCCCCTTCTCTCTGTCTCTCTCTTTCTATGTCATTCTTTCTCTCTAAGGGGAAGTCTGACCATAAAGTAAGAAACACTAATGAGACAAATCTAGAAACTGTTTATTAAGGTAATTGAAATCAAAATGTAGAGCAATATATGATACTGGCAAATATAAACAAGTTATTTAAGTTTGAAACTAAATATTTTGTATGCAAATACATTGATATAGTAATTCATATAATTTATTTGAAATACATCATTACTTATTTAAAAGAGGGACGAAATAAGCAAGTCCGACCCTTATACTTGTCATAAGACACAAAGTTTTATATATACACCCAGCTGGCGACACAAACAACATTTTAAACTAAAAATTTTCATTATGTCATATACCATTTGAAGAAAATTATTAATAAGATTTGCATTATGTTGTATATAAAATATTATAAAATTATGACGCGTGTAACTCTTTAATCACTTTGCTTCTCTTTTCTCTAATTGGGGAGACGTAATTAGATCATAGTTTTACATCCTGTTTCCTGTCACTCAAAGTTTACTTTTCACTCCTTACAATCTTTGATAAATATAAATATATTTAGTTTAGAGGAAGAAAAAAAAAAGGTGTTAAACGTTGAAAGATATAATTGGTTTGTATCTAAAAATGTTACTTTCTAAGTGGTTAGGGTTCTTTGAACTTGTTTATGCAATTAAGTTAAATACTTTTGTTTTCAATTTAATATTTACTGTAAGTTACCAAAATATTATGAATTTAACAACGTAATTAATAAATGTGCTATTAAATGTCATAAATAATATACTGATTATACTCTTTTTGATTGCCATAGCATTTTTTTTTATTTTTTTTATTTGCATTCTTTTTTGCATTTTTTTCTTTCTTTCTTTTTCTTTTTTTTTATATATATATAATGAATTATTTTAATATTTCCTGCTAATTTTTTTATGCCATAAGTACAAAAAATAGAAGTAAAAAAATATCTTAAAATACACTAGAATAAAGTTACACGAGTAACTAATTCACTTACTTTAATCTTTTTAATTGTGCGAACAAAGCTAAATAAATAAATAACTATATAAAATATTTAAAAAAATTAAGTGTCAAAACTTCTATATTTTATTACAGCTATAAGTAAAATTACAGTATATAACAAATACTTAAAATTGAATTTAAATATGTATATATATTTCTCGGCACTGCTGTATACATTAAATGCTAAAGTCAGCATTAAAATTGTATTAATTCCTTTATTTATGATTTAAGTTTTCCCAACCTGTATTGGAATTACATAGTCTTATATATATTATACAATAAAATTTTAATAATATTATAAATTTAATATAATAATAAAGTGCATATCATAAAACAAAGCAAGATTTATTATTGCAATATAATAAACAGAGAATATTAATTTTGAAATTGTACGTATATATAGTCACCAGATGTTTACCCCTCTGAATGTAGGAAATATTTTTAGTCCTCAGGTGCGTGGAAAATAAATGTAATTTCAATTAATTTATTTAATGGTTGGTCTCTAAAGAGATATGAGAGTATATCACCTTTTTTTTTTTTCTCCTTTTTTTATACCCTTATCAATCACTCGAGAGTTGATGAATTATACGAGTTTTTAAAATATAAGATTATTTAATATCCTGAAGTATAGGCAACATGTAGGGCATTTTTTTTTTAAGTAAGTGGATATTGTTGTAAACTATTAGTATTATCTCTCTCTCTCTTTCTGTCTCTGTCTCTCTGTCTCTCTCTCTCTCTCTCTCTTCTCTCTCTCTCTCTCTCTCTCTCTCTCTCTCTCTCTCTCTCTCTCTCTCTCTCTCTCTCTCTCTCTCTCTCTCATATTTTCTAATTACTTCGGAAATATTTACGCCAGCTTCTAAAAAATCATAGTAAATAAGATTCAATGACTTTTTGTAAAAATGGTGAACACATTTTTGGAGATTTCAGAAAATCTCTCTCTCTCTCTCTCTCTCTCTCATGCACATTTGCATAATATATTATACTGTTATTTAAAAATAAAATCTAATTTGAACTTTTTTCTAATCAATGTTTGTAAAATGCTATACCGTAAAAATTATGTTTGAAAATTTGGAACTAATAGATTTTGTAAAGAATAATTCTTTTATTTTAAACTGCATGAATAAATGTTGCAAACAATTGCTCAATTTTTATATTCATGTTTATCAATCTTCTCTTAACTAAAGTTGAAGTTTCTCTATATTCTCTCTATATAACATTGAAATAAAAATATTAAGACATTCATGCTATCAACAACAGCTTTCACAACATTAGTGTTCCCTCTCTTTCACAAAAGTGACTTTTATTAAAAAATATTTGCATAATTTTTGCGTATTAAATTTGATATTCTGCATTATAATGCATTATATACTTATAAGGAAAAAGAAAATGATACTCGATTAATTTTAAAAGAACATATATATAAGAGAGAACAAGAGAGTATATAAAGACAGAGTATGAGGGTGCGTACAAGTTTTAATTTGTCATTAAATTTGCAAGACAAAGTAAAAACCCATAGAATGAAAACTTTATATAAACTTACTCTCTTTTGTACATTACGTTTTAGAGAAACTTTTAGTACACAAGTGCAAAATATGCGTATGTTTTTATCCTTGTTATATATTATTCTGGACATTACCTGCTTTTATATAGAGTAACTTTTTTCTTAAGAAATAAGAGAGGGAGATTTCTTTTTAATGCAAGTAAGAAAAGTGCACCTATTTCTTTCTTACCCATGACATTTTTTCCCTAAGGAGACTTTTTATATATATACGTATTTTTGTACATTACCAAACCATTACTACGTATATAGGTAGTGGGCCGTCGCGACCACATAACATGATAAAAGCATACACCCCAGCACACGCGCGCGTTCGTCCGTGGTTTCATCCATTATTCATAGATAGCAGCTTTAGTCGACGCCGACGTTTTATATAGTAATACAGTTTTCTGCGCACGCTCTTTTTATATATACAGAGTGTTTTTAAGTTTGTACTTTCAAATATTTTTTATATATATTTGCAATAGTTAATAAGATTATTATCTTAAGTAGTGATAAAGTGGAAAAAATTTGTAATTTTTTATAAAAATTTCAGTAAAAATTAACTTGAATGGTTTCAAAAAACGAAATCAACAAAAGATTAAAAAATATAAATATTTGTTCATGGTAAAAATTGAATACTCTATGAATTTACATAGTGTGTACTCTAAAAAAATGCTTTGAATATATTTGTGTAATCATTTGCATTAATTTGAAGCAATGTAATGCAGAAAATATGATGTATAAATATAATACATTAAAAATGTATTGAATGCTTTTTTTTATTATTTTTTTTTTTAGAGTGCAGTTATTATTAACGATTATCATATTTATCATCACTTAACGCACACATTCAAAGAATAATAATAAAATTTGTTTTCCATTTTAAAACCTCTATTGCAATGGATACAATTAGTTTAGATTATTTTTAAATTTGTAGACGTGTACCAGACACTTTGAGTAACTTTACAGACACCCTGTATATCACATAGTCTCTCATGTAGTGTGTGTAGAGTAGTGTTTGCCTGATCGTATACAGATACGACGATACGATGTACTACTACACAGCAATAGTTTTTTTTTCTTCGTTTCCTTTGATGCTCTCTCTCTACTCATCTTGTATTATACAAATCTCCGTATAAAACCACTCGGAATATCAAAGTTGCAGTAAGAAGTCTTAAAACATATCATGCATAAAGAAAAATAATACCAAAAGATTTTGATTTTTAAAAGGAATATAAAAAGCATACGCTATAATAGTCGGTTGAAAGTAATATTATATTTATATTATACGTTGTTTTTTTGTACTATTCAAAAAAAAAGATTTAAAATAATGACAGATTGAATCGTGAATTAAAATTATTTTTTGTTTTATATAAAATCTTCTAGCAAAAATAAAATACACAATAAAATTTTGTGTTTAATTATTATTATTATTTGTTATTCTAGGGGAAGTTCAGGGCTTACAACATGGGTTCTTTAATGTTAGATAATAAGATGAAGCCTTATAAACTCACATATGATGCCCCAAAGTGTAGCCCCTTAAACTCTTGGTAATCCTGCGGAAATGCAGCTATCCCCGTATCTTTTACGTCATATAGATACGGCTTTAAGAAAGTGTTATCGGTTCGCAACTCTCGCAGGATGAACACGAGTTTGCGGGGCTATATGGGTGTACAAAAGGACTTTGGGGCATCATATATGTGATTTTATGAGGACTTCATCTCCTTATGTAACATTGAAGAAGCCATGTTGTAACCTCTGAACTTTCCCTTTAACTATATTTAGAACCAAAAACCATACACAAGACTGCATGTATATATGGTCTTTGTTATAGAACTATGAAATAATAAAAATGCACAATTAAGTTGCTTCTCTCAGTTCTGTAGTTTAAATTTCAATCTTTAATGTTCTTATCAAAGAATATAAAGTGACACAACTAAACCATGAGAGTACAACGAAGCAGAACAACTATATAGAATAGAACAACGTTTGTTATGTATGATAATAATAATAATAATAGTATAATAATGTAACAATAATAATAAATAAAAAATCATTATATTTCCAGTTCAACTTTCAGGAAAAACTTTTTACATATTGAATTATAATGCAAAGAGATTTTATTTATTTATATAAAAAATAGCACTCAAATTATATCTAAAATTCATGACGTTATAAATGCATATCTAGGTCTTGCATCTGTTGTCAAAAGAGAGGTATTGAATATTTATACAATGACAAGGAAAGGAATTGAAAATGTTGTATTCTACCAAAAGCATATGTCAAAGCACGTCAAGTACAGGTAATTGCTGTATTATTTATACATCAAAACTAAATGCATTTATCAGCAGTCTGCATATTATAATACTGTATATAGCTCACAGTGCTTTGCTACACCACTAGGTCACTGAGTCAAGCCTTCTTCTTTTTTTATATATATTTTTTTTACTATGACTTTTAACTGTAACAATGAAATGTTATTAACTATTCTCTCTCTCTCTCTCTCTCTCTCTCTCTCTCTCTCTCTCTCTCTCTCTCTCTCATTTCCATTCTTTCGTCTATAGAAACCTGCACGTGCATTCTTCGTTATATTTTATAATTGCTTTGAAATGCGGATAAAAATTATAATTGACTATATAAAAGAGTTTAAAGTAATTTCTTATACCATATTTTCAATTCTTTAGTAACTATAACATTATTATCATTTTTTGAATGTTTTGTAGAAAATTAGATTTTATTTAAATTAGAGAACAGAAGTTGAAAAAAAAAAAAACTATGATAAAATGCATCATCATAGCCACATTAACAAAAACGTAAATGACTTATTTTCATAAGTCATATCATATGGTACTAATAATATAATAATCTTCATATTAAAATTAATATTTATTTTCAAATTATAGCAATAAAATTTTTAAGAATTTGTTTGAAAAGTTTTTGATTTTATCTCTACACAGTATGGAATATGTTTAAAACTCTCTCTCTCTCTCTCTCTCTCTCTCAATTAGTATTACAGAAGTGTTAAAATGAAAGGAAAAAAGAAGAAGAAGAAGAGAGTGAGTGCTAGGGTGCTAATGAGACTTTCAGAAATTTCTCTACACTTAGAATTTAAATTGATGTAAAAATATTTAAAACATGTCACAACTTGTAGCTAATCTCAAATTTCTTATCTCATACATTTCCTTCATTTTATATAAAATTTTCTTTGCACAGTATATATATATGGGTTGAGCTAATGAATATACGCGAGATGATAATTCAATTGATATTTTGCGGAAATTGAAAGCTTAATGTAATATCCTCAAACGATAATATTCACAAAATTGAGAATGCGTGGAGGGGAGTGAGAGATATTATGTATTTGATTTGATATAATTATATATTATGAAGCATTAGAATTGATTTATGATGATATAGGAAATTAACTGTAATAACCAAAACAAAATAAGCATCAATTTAATATGATATCAAATGTAATTATTAAAATATCATTAATTAATCATATCGTGATTGTGGGATTATTGTCTGAAAAAAAAAGATTTAGGTATAAAATTTCTAATATAATGAAGTAATGGAATAAATCACCGTCTAATATTTTTATTTTTTTAAATTAACTCTATAAGAAAAAAATAATTTTCAACATTTTTTTTTTAAATGAATCTCCGTATAAGGAAGCAGTGCAAAAAATTTGATTAGAATTTATTGCTTTAAATAAACATAATTTTGTGTGAAATAAACTTTTATTTATAAGGATTTTTTTTTAATAATAACATGAATAGAGAAATAAAGAAATTTGAAGCTCATAATTAAAATAAAATCTCAAATTTCATTTTAGAAATTTCGTGTGTAAAAAAAGTATATAATTTATAATGAAAAATATATAAAGATCATAATATTATAATATTTTTTTAGTTCATTAATTAACTGAGCTCTCAATTAGGTACGTAGTGATCTATCAATGACCGTGCTGTCATCACCAACACACGCTCTCTCTCTCTCTCTCTCTCTCTCTCTCTCTCTCTCTCTCTCTCTCTCTCTCTCTCTCTCTCTCTCTCTCTCTCTCTCTCTCTCTCTCTCTCTCTCTCTCTCTCTCTCTCTCTCTCTCTCTCTCTCTCTCTCTCTCTCTCTCTCTCTCTCTCTCTCTAGCAAGATAATAATTATACGTTCCTTTTTTGTTCTAAAACTATTTATAATATGTCTTTTCGTCTCTCTCTCTCTCTCTCTCTCTCTCTCTCTCTCTCTCTCTCTCTCTCTCTCTCTCTCTCTCTCTCTCTCTCTCTCTCTCTCTCTCTCTCTCTCTCTCGTTATATAGTCTATACCATAGTAAAAACGGGATTATTACAAATACTATAAACTTTCATACACATACCGATGAATAGAATAATTATTTGCTTCAGTATCTTTATATTTGAATTTTTATATTTAATATAATATTAAAGTAGTTTATTTATTTTGTAAAAAAAGAGTCATTTATGCTGTATTGAATAATTTCTAAATACTCTGATTGTGAGAGGACATAAGTGTTGTTTTTTTGGAATACCATAAGATAAGTAGTTATACTGAACACCTTGACTTTCATGCTATACGTATTATATAATCACTATAATCACTGTAGTGTACAATATATTGTTATTTGATTTGATTAATTGTAGTTTCCAAATACAGAATGTCTAATACAATTGAGGTACACACACACAGTATACAATATACAAGCATATAACTAAGAGATACAGGAAATATATAACATAAATTATGGTGTTATGTATAACTATTGCTGCATATTGCATTCATAATTACCATGTATTTATTTTCATTCGTGTACATACAACACCGAAAGGTGAAAATATCCATTGGTACACAGAGCTCACCTACAATTTTTTTAAGAAGGACTAATATACTTTATTATATTAGTATATAGACGTAAAAAAATGTAAATATTTTATGAGTAATATTTACCATTATGTTGTTTATATGCATCAATATACTATATTATATATTATAGTATGCAATAAATTCGATTAAGATTGAAAATTTTCACGAATTTTGATGAAATTTTATAAATCAAATATTTGCACATAATTCATGTAATAAAAACAAAAGAGCAGAGTGTAAATTATATTAAAAAAAAAAGTCAATCTTAGTTGAGCATACACCGATAAAAACTATCGCATATGTTATTTCAGTTTAAGTTTTTTCAGTGTAGGAACTAAAAAAAAAATCATTAAAAAAAAGAAGAAAAAAAAAAAAGAGTTTTAGAAAAAGGTTTTAATATTTTGAATAAATTAAATACTGCGTCTTTGTCAAGGTATATATTGCTATACATTTCGTCTTTTCTCAACACATTATTAAAAAAAAAAAAAAAAAAAAAAAAAAAAAAAAAAGGAAGTAAAAGAGATTATGCTAATCCACTCCTAAGGCTTGTTTACGTTTGATTACAATGTGTGATCAAAATAATAACACTCTTCTCCTTTCACACTCTTATTATTTTTTAACTTAAGCTCTTTATATAAAAAGGGCGTTAATAGGGCCAAGTGTTTTTATATCAGCTTTATATATTTTTTCTTCTTCTTTTCTTTAAAATATATAAGTTGTATTTTTAGTGAGTAACACTTTTATTGAAAATTATTCTGTAAAAACAATTATTAAAGGGGCGAAAATTATTGTAGTGAGAGAGGAGAAAAATGTTCTATATTGTCTTTTATAGTTGTTATAAATTTAATAACTGCATAAATTAGGTTATTATTTGTTTTATAAAATTATATACGCCCAATGTTAAATATTTCATGAAACTCCTACTCAAAATCATTTAAATCAATTTTAACAAGTTTGTATAACAATAGTGTAAAAGTGTTTTTTTTTTTTTTTTTTTTTTTTTTTTTTTTTTTTTTTTTTTTTTTTTTTAACAGCAGGATGTCTTAAACAAAAAATGTCATAAGATTTAAGGTTCTTATTGCCCAATTTTACTTGTTTTTTATTTTAACAATTACTATACTTAATAATTATTTAAGTTCTCTTTCTTTAAAAATTTACGTTTCCTTATTTGGTTTGTTGACTCATATTATATAAGGAAAAGAAAAATATAATACGATTGTTTTAAAATATAGATATTATTAATCTTTAACTTTTTGTGACCATAAAACCTTACAATCTTTTTAATTATCACTCATTATTCAAAATATTCTCTAGGTTTTATAATTACAAATAATAAATTTATGTTTAATCAAAATATTTTAGTAACTTTTTTATTATATGCGGTTCTCAAAATCAATCTAAACTCACTATAATAAAAAGACTATGTCCCTATAATAATTATTACTCAAGCTTTTAAATTTATACAAATCTAATGGGAAATCAAGTAACTTTCCTGTATAAGTTTTAAACTATTTTAATATATATTTCTACAAAAAACTGAATAGAAAAATCTTTAAATATTAATTTACAATATTTTTATTATTATTAAAAAAAAAATAATAATAATCTCTCATTTCAAGCGTTGCTTTGAAAGCAATATGTTTTAAATATTAAATTCCTTTAAAAACTTAATATTCATTCATTTTTTTTTACAATTTTTACAATTCAGTAAATCGCTAAAATACAGTCAATTTAATATAAAAAAATATATATCACTATAAAATAAAACATGAATATTCATGTGCCTGTCAAAAAATATGAATGAAATGTATTGATAAACAAATTGATATTTATTTTCCATTATAACATAATGATATTTTGCATAAAGTTAAGTGCACTAAAGTGAGGTGAGAAACTTCAGGTGAACTTTATCACGATTTTTACTTTACGTTTACTTTAGACCACACCCACATCTTCATCACATCACACATAAAATATGATATACTATATATACAAAGAGAACAAACATTATACGTATGAAAAGCACGATGAAATTAAATTAAAATACACACTTAACTTTGACATACAACCTTTTAACTTATACTTAACCTCATTTGAAAATATGTATAATATATAATTAAAAATATACATAAATTGTTTTTTAACAACAAACTACAAGTTCATCGTGTTTGATTAAGCAGCTCTGTATACATGCATTATACTTTTAGTGAAATATGCGCATAGTGTGAGGGATGTTATAAAATTTTCGTGAGTTCTGGAGCTTTCTGGAGAAAGAAGAAATTGAAAACTATTACTAAAATTAAATGCAATAATAAAATAGGAGTTTCGGTAGTATTATATTCACAGTTATTATATTATTTATAATATCGTAATGCATAAACTCTACCAAAGATAATACTTTTTATATTTTTCCAGTTATTTATTTTTTCTGTGATGACACAGTTAACAATTAGGGTATATGACATGTATTATATAGCAAGAAGAGAGAGAAAAATTATTTTGCATAATATCTTGAGAATTAGATACCTTCACAAAAACTCGTCTACCTATTAATCATAAAAGAAAGATTCAGTTTGTATAAATAATCGTGCAAGAGAGAGAGAGAGAGAGAGAGAGAGAGAGAGAGAGAGAGAGAGAGAGAGAGAGAGAGAGAGAGAGAGAGAGAGAGAGAGAGAGAGAGAGAGAGAGAGAGAGAGAGAGAGAGATGTGTGTGTGTGTTTAGCGATGAAATAAAATCTTGTGAGAAAGGTCGCTCGCTATATGACGCAGATTATGCACGCATCGATCAAACGAATGACACCTCGGTCAAGATTAATGATTCCACGTTGACAAAGCTGCTAGCATGTTTTCACTGCACCACTTTTTGTTCAGCAGACGTTTTATGTATCAAAGGAAATTTCAAAGAGTGACGATCACTTCCTCTTTTTTCATATAACTAAACATCTTTATCAAGGAGAGAGAAAAAAAATGAATCAAACATGATTTACCTTTCTTTTGCTGTCATGTAGGGGTCAACAGAATACATGTCTCTTGGTCATATAGAAAATTACCCCTGGAAAAAAAAAAAGGCTGAATTAATAAGGAGCAATTCTGCAGTTATGTAAATTTCACAGGCATTACGTTTCACGTGCATTTTGATTAAAGGCATAGAAAACATGAAACAACATGGTTTTTAACACAAAATGGGATCTACAAAACTGATGATAATTTTTACCAGACTGTAAATATGGCCCCACAAGAGAGCTTGAAAAAACTGTAAAGTATGCAATTTACGTAAATATTTCTGTTTATGACGTCAGAAACAGGCAAAAACCATTATGAAAATGTTGTGAGGGTTGCATAAATCTAAATTTCCTGATCATTGCTACGGCGCTACAGTTGGGATTTGAAACCAATTAATGCTATTTATATAAGTCCCAGCATCAAGTGTTTTGTGATATAAATGCTTATGTTTTCTTGTTGTCTATGCCTTTAAGATTGGACATTGTAGAAAATGCTTTGGAAGTTTATATCGGTAAATAATAATTAAGGCTGGACATCAAGTACTACGTACGGGATTTGACTAAAAAGTTGTAAAGAAAGAAAAATCTGAAATTTTGCACAGTGATACATTAGGATGAGGTATCTTCAAAACTGTATAAAAATTTGGGGGGTCACCTTCACCATGCTAGATTTTAAATTATGATTTTTTGAAATTTTAGTCCCATAAGAGCCCATGTTAATTTCATTTCTCTATTATCTGATGGTCATGAGTCATAAGTTCTAAAACAATTATCAAAGGTAGCTGTTACTATTAACTTTTAATTGACATCATCAAGTTTGGAAGTTTTCTTTTTAGATTTTGAGATGCAAGCCAACTAAATACAACCCTTAGTAAAAAATTATTTTTAAAATTTTCAAAAAAGCCTGTAATAACACCATGTATTAAGAAAAAAAGAAGAATGCATTACATATGTTATACAAAACTAAATAATTTGTTTTCCTGCTCTTTATTTAGGTACAAAATAAAGAGGGTATAATTTTCTGTATATTATATAAATTAAAAGAAAGAGAGTGTGTATTAAAAATTAAATTCATAATCTCTGTTTGTATATTTTAAAAAATTCATATGTTTTTTAAGAGTTTCCTGCTTAGAATGATATAAAAAATTTAGTTGTTGTACCGCAGATAAGCTTATAGGTGGGCGTGTAGAGTATGATAAAATAAATACACATCATATATGACCATAAAAATGTTATTCAAATTGAATAAAACGTATAATATATAATGTAAAAAAAATCTATACATATTTTTACTCTGATAAACATATTGATATGCTTTTTTATTATTTTTAAGATAAAAAGATATAATACAACAAAAATGTTATAAAATTTCAAAAAATAATAAAAATAATAAGGTAAACAAAAAAAAAACATTTTTTAATAATTCTCATATTTCAAGTTTAAAAAAGAGAAGAGAGACTGAAAAAAAATTAAAAAAAAAAGAACAAAAAATTGTAAACATTAAATAAAAAGGTATATAAGATGAAGAGATATTAAATTTAAAAAAAAAAGACAATATGTGTTTAGTAAAAATAAAAAAACGAGTAATTCAATTTTTCGTATACAGAACAAAAATTTAATAAGAGAGAGGAGAAAAAGAAAAGAGAAGCTGTGTTTATATGTGCATGCTGGAACGTAATAAAGAAACAAAATGTTTCCCTTGATACCTCACTATATACAGTGCTAGAAAAACATACGGAACAATTCTATATACGTATGTACAAAGTCGCATCATTTGAACTTGGAGAACGAACTTAAATTGAGATACATAGCTCTATATCTAAAGGCAGTCTTCACGCACAAAAAAATAAAAGCGAAAAATTTCGTATATAAATATATAAAGTTATATTATAATATAATGAATGCTTTTGTTTCTTTTAATGATAATATATTGCGAGAATACAACATAATTTTTGGAAATGTGAATTCTATATTGAATAACATATGAATTTCAAGTGTGAAAATATAATTTACCTCCATATATACCAATAGATCTTTGTAACTCAAATAGACGGGATACATCCCACTTATTCAACTTCTAATTTTTTAATATAGCATTACACAAAATTAAATTCAAACTTCAATATACTAATTACATAGAACATTTTTATTGCGCTTCATCTTTATATTATACATAGCATAATTGTTGCTACATTTTAGAATTGCATACATAATTACTGTGTAACAGAATTATTGTTCAATATTGCATATTTTGCTAAACAAGGAAGACTATACATAAAATTGGAATTACATGTAAAATTCTAATTTTTGAGTTCATTACAAGGTTTGTATAAACCTTGAGTTCATTATGTATTTTAATTAATTTTTGAAAGTCGTGAAATGACGTCACAGACTGTACCTTATGCATGTGAGTATAGGAAAATTTGCAGCCTGTGACGTCATTTTGCGACTTTCAAAAATTAATTAAAAGTATTTAATTCATTCAGAAATTAAAAATTCACACATACATCAATTCAGGCCAATGTATACTATTTTAGAATATGAAATAAAATTACCCCCAAATAAATTTTAGTCTTCCTTAATGAGGAACTGCGTGCATTGCTGTACAATATAGTATTTAAGCAATATATCATAATTATGCAGTTATGAATAATTATGTTCAAATTATGTTGTACTGAACCAATGTTGCTGAAAAAGGAGCTATTAATACGTATATGAATATTCATTTTTGTTCGTGTAAAGGGAAAATATATAATATCCTTTAATAAAGTTCATGCTATTATCTTTTACTTTTATCTGAAACTTAGAGAAGTAATCGATTGTGAATACTTCCATAGTTAAAGTATTTTTTCTCAAAATATTATATCATATAATTTTATTTTTTATCTGGTATGATTTTTTTTTCTCTGACAAGTGTTTTGCTGCGGTAATAATAATAATTTATTTTTATTAAGAGATCTAAAAAGGTACATACCCACTTACATGGTCATCTGATTTTTTTTTTTAACAATAATCACTTGTAAGAGTGTTTCATAATTTCAGTTTTATTCACTACATATAATTAAAAGTTTTCAATAGAATACTATTTTAAATATTAATTATTTATACAAATTTTCACTGAATAGTATATAGGTACAGAGATTTATCACAAACATTTTATCATATTTAGAGATTAATGAAACACTATACAGAATAAAGGAGAAATATTATTTAAATATTTCATTTCAAATTTATACGTATTATTTATACTAGAAATTGCAATTTTTATGTAATGAAAAATAGCAATAGTTCAGCCATTTATAATATTTTTTATATTAAAAAATAATAATAATAACAAGGTTAAAATTAATTAACGCAAATTGAATTCAATATGATTATTTGGTTTTTAATAGTTGAAGTACATACACCAGGTTGTAAATAAGACAAAAACATGACGTAACCTTATATTATACTCGTGCTGCAAAGATTCTTCTACATAGATATACACAAAATACGGTACAGACGCGTGTAGCACACACATGACGCCGATCAGCCGCGAGGCAATCAGATAATACCAATTTCAAAGTGCGAAAACTGCGCCGCGTCTCCAGGGTATAATAAAAATATATAAAATTTTCTTCAAATACACTTTTATACCGCACTTCCTTGAAAATTGATTAAAATGAAATGATAACAAAAGTAAGAAAATATGCCTTATATATATAAACCACAGAACATTATTAAAAAATCTTTATAATAATATATAATGTGCTGATATCTCGGTATCAGTATAGACGAGTCTCTTTTCTTTCCGCGTTAATTTTTGGAAGATTTAAAATCTATAAAACGCGTTAGCATAATATCCTAAGGATAATGTCTGATAAAATTAAACTTTTTAATCATATATTCAGCATAATTATATTATGAAACCTTTAAAATTTTAACTTGTTTTCTGATTTTAAACTTAAAATATAACCGAGCTTCGTGCAAAATGTTACAAAAAATGCATTTTTGTCTTAAATATGATCGTTTTGTATTTGGATTTGAAAAAAATACTTGATATACATATTTTTTTATAATTAGTAATTCAGCCATGCAAACGAAGATAACAAATAATTTAATATGATTGAAATTCTATACCAACTCAATTACAATAGCTTTAAAGTTAAACTAAAAAGTTAAAGGAGTTAAACAAAAAACATGTCTAACATCCTAAGATACCTAAATATCAACCTTGATTTGACCGGAGTTATTAATTTCTAATTTATTTTCCTTTTACGAAATAGCAACTGTGGGTTTATGACGTCACACCTCACTAGTCCACGTACGCGAAAACAGGCAAGCTGTGACGTCATAAACCTCCAGCTAAATAAATTAGAAATCAATGACTCCAACCAAATCAACGTTGATATTTAGTAGGATATTAGACATGTTTTTTGTTCAAGGTGTTCTACGCCTTTAAAGGAAAAAAAATCAAAATTCAATTTTTAAAGACATGAATTGCATTTAAATGTTTAAATAATCTCTTTAGAAATACTTATATCCTTTCGTTTGACTCTGTACTCCATTTTCTTCTTTCTTGTTATTTCTTATGAAGGTTTCAATTTTTAAGACGGGATAAAGGGAGACCCAGGTTACAATTTATATTTCTAACATAAAAAAACACAATATCGGATATGTAAAGAAAAATGCAAATTTTTTTTATCCACTTTATAAAAGAAAAGTCTTTTAGTTGAGTTGGAAAATTGCCCAATGATCTATAAAAATTATTAAGAACATTTTTCTCCTCTTTCTCTTTATATTATAATGTATGTTGTTTTATAGATTTTTCCTTTTTCTCTTGTCTTATCGAATAGAAAATCGGTATTTTTCTTGTTCACAACTTTTTACTGGCAAATTTATCAACGATTATTGAACTTTCAAATTTTTTTTCTTCCTTCTTCAATATTCTTGACATTTTTTATATTCCATTAGTTTTATTCACCCTCTCTTTAAGCTACATAAAATAAAAATGATGACTTGTGTATAATAATGTTTGCAAGTCATACAATATATATAAATTTTGATGTAAAAGTAAGGATATACTTTACTGTGGTTAAAAGTTTTAATGAATATTTTTGAAACTGTATACTAGAAAGTTTTATTTAATTTATTTATGATTTTTTTTTACCTTTGACACACCTTATAAATCTTGTCTAATTAAAAAGGGAGACGTATCAATATCGTGTATAATTATTATAATATAGGGGCTTTAATATTGCTTATAGTTTTCATTGTTTGTTTGATCATAAAATGTTCTATATAATTTGAATTTGAGTTTCAAGAAGTACTCTTTACTTTTTAGCAAAAGAATGAGAACTGAATCTCGTTCTCGAGTAATACACCAAGTCAATCCTTTACCAGTAATTATGGGATTCACTCTTTCAAATTTTGAGGCTAAAAGTAAAAAAAAAAATTGAGTAATTTATGCTAAATTTATGTCATTATACTACAACAACGTAAATAATTATGCTGTTTAATATAATATTTTATGCTATGTAACATAATCATTATGAATTTTAATATGGATTTTGCTGTATTGAAAATAAGCTAGCATAATTATTACATGTTTATTTTTGTCCGTGTATATAGATATTCTTCAAACTATAAATATTACCAAGTTTAAGAAACACCTTAGTGACTTCTCTTCAATTGAGTTGCTTATAAGCGATAAAATATAAAATTAATAATTCATTTCTATGGCTTGAAAAACAATTAATATTTTTCTCCTTATAAAAAAAAAGAGTATAAAGTGTACCACACCCCAAATATTTCACCTAGCTCCTTATTTTAATAAAAAAATAAGGAAATGTTATAATAGAGTAAATATACCTTACGGCAGGGTAAAACTAATAGAAATATTTTATATTTAATTTATTTATGAAATATGATGTTGAAAAATGATAATATCTTGAATATTCATATATATATATGAGGCACTCCCAACCCTCAGCTACCTGTCTTGACACTTGTTAGGGTGCGGTTAATCTTATATTTTATATAAGAATACAACAATCACTTAACGTAGCTTTGTCTTGTTTTTTCGTCTATAAAATTGATTGGGAACACGTCTGATCACTATTTACATGAAAAATGATTGACAAAATATTTTAGATTTAAATATTTGATTTTTTATTATTATTTTTTTTTTCATTTACAATGAGTTTTAAACATAAAAAAAGTTTCTACTTTAGTTTTCAAACTCAGACATTGACTCATTAGTTTAACGTAAACATTTAATTCAAATTATAAGCAGTAGTTTATAACACGATAATAACTTTAAATGTTCATTAAAGCCATAGACCACATAAAACAAAATGTGCTTTTTAATGAATAAACACGAAGTGAGATCTTCAAAACTGAGGACAATTTTTACCAGAATGTTAATGTAGCCCCACGAGAAAGCGTGAAAAAACTGTAAAGTATGCAATTTGCGTAAAAATTCATGTTTATGACGTCAGAAACATGCAAAAATTAGTATGAAAATGGTGTGCGGGTTGCATAAATAGACATTTCTGATCACTGGTACTGGGCTACTGTTGGGTTTTGAGACAAAATAATGTTATTTATGTAAATCCCATCAAGTGTTTTGTGATATAAATGCTTATGTTTTTCTCTGGTCTATTCCTTTAAGTTATTGTTTTTCATTACATGTATAATATAAATAATTCCAACACTATTCCTAGAAAATATAATTAAAATTTACACTTTAGTACACAAGACATAGAAAGATATTTACATTCGACCTCGAGTTTTATTTTTGCAATTAATATTTTTATATATTATATAACGTATTAATAAATACACCATGCATGTTAAAAGATTACTTTGCATTATAATGTTGTTAAAAATATTGATTAAATATTAATTCTTCTAATCATGTAGAAAATTAAAATATCAATCTTTATATATACCCTATATATACGTGAATATATTATCTTTAAATTGGATTCGAGTATGATTACAACAAAATGCTGCCTTGTATCTCTACTTCAAAGACATAGAACATAAACATACGTTTTTAATAATATATACATCAGTCATGGAGTGTCAGTATTGAATTCGATTATCGATTTAATTATCGGTATCGTATCGCTTGACTTGCTGGGGGTTAATATATCGTCCATAATTTTGATATAATATTGAATGATTTGATCTATTTTCTATATATTTTTAAAATATTTATAAGATATAATTTTAAAAAGTTATTATCAAAAAATAAAACGTCCTTTCAATTTGTTTAAAAAAAATGTTTTTGAAGATGAAAAAGCTCTAAAATCATGCTCGTTATTGATCTTCTATACCATTATACAATTTGTATATCATACACCATACATCTATATAGGAATTACGAGGATTAAGGATTATTGAATCAATATAAAAAAAACTTAATATCGACTGCATTACTGTTAATGTAAAATAATATTTATTTTGATCAGTATCTGTATTAGAGACTCTTTTTTTCCATCAAAAATGAGTATTGCACGTTACGCACACAATGTATATTTTAGAGTTAATTTGTAGCAGCTTAGAATGAGAGAGAGAGAGAGAGAGAGAGAGAGAGAGAGAGAGAGAGAGAGAGAGAGAGAGAGAGAGAGAGAGAGAGAGAGAGAGAGAGAGAGAGAGAGAGAGAGAGAGACAACGATATACTTTGTGTTCTACTTTTATTTTTTTTATCCATATTCTTTGTTCCATTTTTTTATATATATACTTTTTACATTTCTTTCAGCAATACCAAGTAAGTTTCTATTGTTGTGAAGAAAAGGACTGAACATTATAAGCTGTACACAGATATATAAATATAGAAATTTATACGTGGTGTATATACGTATTTCTTGAGTGATAAAAAATAGCTGCTACAATATGGAAGCTTATATATTTCCACGCAAAGAAATCTTTTGTCGAAGTAAAAAAAAAAAGCTTGTAAGTACACCTACTTGCAAAAATGGAAGAATTTCTGCTTTTTTTTAAACTTTAAGTTGCGGTAATAATAACAGCGTTATATCACGTTGTGTTAAGGCTTGTCTAATAACAATTGTCTTTAAAAAGAGAGTGTATGTTAATGATTTCAGACACTTAGAAAACAAATGTTTACTCTCAACGCACAAATGTTTAGAGAGCACCTATGAAATGCTTTTTGATTGTGCGTCAAAGCACGAGTTTATTTTTACATTCATAGAAATTACAGTGTCAATGCAAGTATGATAAGTACAAAAGATAAATGGGTTCTCAGTATACATTAGAGTATACTATTACTCTCTACCCATTTCACTATAAACAGTGTACCCATTACCCATGCAGTGGTAGTGAGTTCGAGTAAACATTTTGAATGCTTAAACTCTTAGTATCGAATTTTGGATAATTTTAAAGCCACAGACCACATAAATCAACATGTGCTTTTTAATGAATATAAACATGAAATTGGATCTTCAAAACTGATGACAATTTTTACTAGAATGTTAATGTAGCCCCATACGAGAAAGCGTGAAAATACTGTAAAGTATGCAATTTGTGTGACTATATTCATGTTTCTGACGTCAAAAACATGCAAAAATTAGTAAAAAATGTTGTGCGGGCTGCATAAATTGAAATTTTATGATCACTGCTCCGGAGTTACAGTTGCATTTTGAGAAAAATAAAGTTATTTATGTAAGTCCCATCAATTGTTTTGTGATATAAATGCTTATGTTTTTTTCTGGTCTATTCCTTTCAGTACTCTATATGTATTATAATTTGATGCATAAACATGAATCGTTAGAGACAATGCATGAAATGTGTAAGTAGGAGTACTAGTTCAAAAACTATAGCCTTTACTATTTGTAATTATAAATTATTTGTATTATTATAGTGTAATAATATATTATTTTATCTGCATTTTTTTTTTCTTTTTTACTAATGAAACCAAAACGTTTGTTTCAGGTTTCACTTTCCCTTTCTAAGTTAATATCAATATAACAAACAAAGTTATTACTTATATTTCTTGCAATTTTCATGCATGATAAATATTATATTTTCAACAAGCACAAGAAATAAAATTTCAAAAAAATAATTGTTAATTTTCAGTTTAAAGTATACAATAATGAATATGTAATCGCACAATTCTATATTTGAGTTGGTCGAAAGAAACGACAATTATGTTTTTTGTAAAATTCACTTTTATAATTTATCTCCGTGAATTTTGCACTTACATATGGTCAACGTTAAAATAAATTAATTTTCAATCTTCATATTCATTATAAGTCAACTAAATTGTTAAAAAATCAAAAACAAGTTATTCAAGTTTATTTTGACTCGGACTGTACTTTAATATACCAATCACTACTATATACTGTATATATATATATATATATATAAAAAGAAACCTTATATGAAAATGTGCTGGAGAAACGTCAACAATTTATCAATAATAAAAAAAAAAAAAACTTTAAAATATATTAATGAAGCCATGTAACTACTTTATGAAATATTCAATAGATTTGAAAACGTATAAAAAAAATCAATACCAGATATAAATTAACTTTTTTTTAGTTTTTTATTTATGGTTCCAGGAAACTTGAAATGACAATTCAATCACAATTGTATAATATAAAAATATACGGTAAAAATGAAGTGAAAAAATGTTGACATAATTTTGTCATTGTCTTATTATACGCTCTTGAGTTTTTAAATTTATTGCCTACATAAACATCAAATAAGAACCTCCCCATCCCCCCACATTTATTTATAAACTTTGATGAATCATTTGTGCTACTAATTAGCGAGAGTTAATTAACATTTTTATACATAACTTTAAACGATAAAGCATTTAAATTTTTTGAAAGTAATCTTCTCCATATTAATAATTAGCATTCACAGAAAAACGGAACTCAGATAAACTAAAGATTTCAGTAAAAATAATATATCGCAGTATAAATGAAATAATTCGGTCAGGTAGTATTAATATTCCAAGGGAAACATGTATATAATTTATTCCTTTTATACAAAAATCCAATCAAAAACTGATTAATGATGGATTTGCAGGTCCTGTCAACACCAAATAATAATATACAAAAGCGCCATAAAATTACAACTATATTTTAAAGGAATAGACCAGAGAAAAATATAAGTATTTATATCACAAAACACTTGATGGGATATACATAAATAACATTAGTTTGTCTCTAAACCCAACAGTATAGGCCCGTACCAGTGATCAGAACATTCGATTTATGCAACCCGCACAATATTTTCATACTGATTTTTGCATGTTTATGACGTCATAAACATGAATTTTTACGCCAATTGCATACTTTACAGTTTTTTTACGCTCTCTCGTGGGGCTACATTATAACATTCAGGTAAAAATTATCATCAGTTTTGAAGATCCCATTTCATGTTTATTCATTAAAAAGCACATGTTGTTTTATGTGGTCTATGACTTTAAATATTTTTTGGAAAACAAATGCATTTTTTAAATGATATTAAAGAACTTATAATTATTTCAAATGACAAATTAATTAGTTAATAATTAGTACGATACAAAATCTATTCATGGTATGTAAGAAAGTATAAAAACATTCTCCAGTATACGAAGAAACAAGTGTATAACAGGATAACAAACCTTCAAATCAGTTCATATATGTATCCCCTAATGCCAAGTAATACAATTTATATTATTATATAATATCACAATATGGCGTGTAATTCTCTAGGTATCCCTTTACAACAAATTCTTATAATATTTCTTCCCTATTGTTGACAGTTGTATTATTAAAATAAACGCCAAGTATTATAGCAAGTGAAAAAGTTTGGTACAAAATAAAAACTCTCATAAGACTTTATTATTCTAACAATAGAAATTGTAGTGTGGTGTGTGTATTATAATATCTTTTTATTTATATTTTAATTGTGATTTGTGCTCCTCTGTGGGTTATTATCTAAATGAAGACATAGAGCAAAACTTACGTACTTATTTTTCTTATAAAACTTTTTTTTTTTTTTTTTTTTTTTTTTCACTGACTTTTTTTTATATATACTTTCTTACACTAATACAGCATAAGGTACACTGAAAACTAAACGAAGGTATTTTTTTAGACCAATAAAATTCTATTAAAAAAGAAGTTTATATAAGTTGTATCAGTGTTGCTTTTATTAAAAATCTTTTTTTAATTTACATGTAACTAATCGAAATTTAAAGCGAGTTTATATTATAAGAAAATTTAATTTTGACTTACCAAAAAAAAAAAAAAAAAAAAAAATCATAATACAAAAAAATATATATAAAATTGAATTCATACTAGGATAAAAGAAAATTGCTCTAATTTTTTTCACTCAGAAGCGGTTTGGATTTAATGTAATTTTAGTATTATGTATTTTAGTTAGAAACAAATTGATTTAATTTGTCCTATTTTAATAATTAAATAGATGCATACAACAACACCAACCAAAACAATATCAACAACATCAACATCAACATCATCATCAACATCAACATCAAAGTCAACATCAACATCAATATCAACATCAACAACAACATCAACATCAACATCAACATCAACATCAACAACATCAACAACAACAACAACAGCATCAACAACATCAACATCAACATCAACAACAACAACAACAACAACAACATAAACATCAACATCAACAACATAAAGTCTCTGTAAATACATAAAGCCAATATAGTTACAATAAGTTGGAAACTAGCGTCAGAAATTTGTCTTCCAAGTTCAAAACTAGTATCTAGTTGTAAATGTACTGTTTTTTTTTTTTTTTTTTTTTTACTTATTCATTTATCTTTTTTTTTATGTCTATCATAATTTTTTAATTCGTATATTTGGATATCAAATTTTGTATGAGCTTTGCCTTTTTTGATCTCCTGTTGAGCAACCTCCTTTGACTATGTGCAATGTTTGTATTGTAATAATTTGCTCAATAAAATCTTTATTATTATTAATTAAATATTACTGCTCTGCAATTTTTGAATCTCTTAATTGCTATTATTTTGAGAATTTTATTTGCCTGAATATACATTAGTAAAATAAAGCATAAAAATTGTAAACAAATCAATGCTTTTTCTATCTTTAATATAAGTATATTAGATTGAATGCTATTTTATAATTAATATAAATTATGCCTAATTATTTGTCATGCGGGATAATTTTGCATACTTGTATTTCGAGGATCAAATAAGTGGGTGGGTATGCACTTGATTAGTCTCCATAAAAATAAATTAAAATTAATTTTTATTTAAAATTAATTCTTCAATCAAATTGGATACCTAAAATCAAAATATATTGATTATATTAATAAAGCTACTGTAGCCTGCGCCGTAGTGAATGTTGTTTCCGAACCCCGAACCCCGCTACTGAGTTACCTTCTTCTCGCTCTCCGGCGCTCCGCCGCTGTAACCTGCTCTGCCGCCGGACTCGTCCTCGTCGCTCTCGGCCGTCGCTGAATATTCACGCAAAGCGTACAGCTTTGGTGGATGTATTAATGAATAATTCTGTGATAACTTATTGATAATCTATACTAAAAGATTATCAATTATAACTGTTATTGATAATGTTTGTTAGCAATATAATGTTATTAATTCTTCTGCATTTCTTATATGATATTGGAGAACTTTTCAAATCAAAAACTCACATAGGTAACACTATATTTTATTACAAAATTATGAATGTGGATTATAAGTGATAAAATTAGCGCTATATGCCGAACAATGCATAGAGCGGCGTTATAGCTTGAGGCGCCAGCGCGACACCTCAAGCCCCACACTCAGACTATCTTTCTTCCCGTCGCCTCGCACGCAACACACGCAATTATGCTATACTGCACTTTTTATGCAGTTAAATTATAAAGAAGTACATCTTGTACTATATGAACGCGAATATGTAAAGAGGACTAAATATCAATAATAAAACATTACATTATTTTATTATTAATATTGATATTTAGGACACGCGGGTTACATCACCCCCCTTCTCGGAAAATTCTTGCCCCCAAGAATGATTACTAAGCAGGCGAGTTATTATGCATCTGAGCAATATAAAATGTGGTGTTGTGTTGCGTGGAAGCGAAGAAAAGCAAAGTCTGACATGACATAATACATACATTTTAAAAATATATGAGAATTTACTCGTAAGCAAAATTATAGGAAAGTTACATCCGTTTATGTAGCTTATTTAGCATATGACAATTTACTGAGAATTTTTTCTTTTCTTACTTTTTATAATGTAGAACTTTTTATACATGAGAAATTCAGTAAATAAAATTAAAACGAATTTTATAGTTATTGCTATTTTTAGGTAAAATTATTATTCAAAACTAATATTGTTATGAATTATTTTTAAATCATAATCATTGAATATTATTATTGATATAACATAACAGAATAAAATTTTTGTTATATAAGTAATTCATAATATTGCATATTAGGCATTTTTCTATATTATTTCTTGTTATTACGTTTATTTTTACTTTTAAAATTACGGTAAAATATAGAGTTATGAATTATATTTAAAAATTACAATTTGCATTAAAATAATTTATAGTTAAATACAAAAATAGATTTAAAAATAGGTTTTTAACATTATAATATTATATATATATATATATATATATATATATATATATATATATATATATATATATATATATATATTTTCTACTTATAAATTTGTTAATTTTCCTTGGTTTTATTAATTTTTAGCAAATTGCAGGATAAACTAGAAATATTGAATGAATATTATATACTTATTATAAGATTTAAAACTTTTTTTTTTTTTACTTTATTTTATTATTATTATTATTATTATTATTGATATTATTGATTAGCAATAATGCAATAATAAGCTTGGCATGATAATTTTCATTCAGTATTTCAACATATGACATAACATTAAATTGAATTTTATTTAGCGAATAAAATTTGTTGTATATAAGAAAATGAAATATTGCACTTATATGGTTTATGTGTTAATTTTTTCATAAATTTTTATGATTTTACATTTAGTAATATTACATAAGTAGAAATTATTGTTAATTTTTCGCTTAATAATTAATATTTCATGCAAATTAAATTGATTTCGGGCATTTTTTTTTTATTGCAATTATTATTTAGAGTTAAATAGTTAATTATTTTTTACATTCAATTTTTTGCATATATCTTGATGTTATAAGAAAATTATGTATATTTTTTTTATGAGATTTAAAACTATTATTATTAAAGTAATTATTTTTATTTGATATTATTATTTTACTGAATCGTAATTTTTTAGTTAATATAATATATATTTTTAAGCATATGAAATTTAAACAACGTCAAATATTTTTTATTTAAACATTAGTTTTAAAATTATTATTAATTATAGATAAACTTAAACCTTTTTTTTTTTACTATAATATTATTGTAAATATTATTTTTACACTTTGCATTTTTTCAGTGTAAAATTTTTTTTTTTTTTACGTGTAATTAAATTATTGCAGTTTTTAGTTAAAATATGATATTTAAAATATGGTATTTAAAAATACAAGTTATTTTGATAGATTAATTAAACTAACTTTTACTTATTGAAACTTTAAATGTTACTTTTTTTATAGTTTTAACGCATATTAAGTGTTTAATTTTTAAATTAAAGTATTGTGTTAATGTTTTATATAATTTTTAGTTTTTATATATAGTTTATATGATGATAATTATTACTACTTTTTATTTTGATATTTATAATTTGTAAGTAATTATACTTTTTACGGTATATAATATTTTTTAATATTTTATTTCTAACTGATGATTTAGTTAATATTTTAGTTATCTTTTGCAATAAAAGTTATTTTCTATAGAAAAATGATAACTTTTAGTTTGAATATATATAATTAATTATGTTTTGATTTTCAAGTCTGTAAATCACGAAATTACATGAATTTACTATAGAAACCTTGCACTGTCCTTCCTCGTGTGGCTCTCGCACCAGGTCTTAGGGGTAGATCTTCCTCACTCACAACACTGTTATTGTCATTTTCCTCGTGCTCGGACTCATCCGAACGTGGGGTGTCACGTGTCACTCGTTGACGTGGGGTATCTTGCTTGCTTGTCGAGGGTTGTGTTTTGTTTCTTGTATCATCGTGCGGTTCATCTGATGCTGGAACCTGTGAACAAGAGACAGACACGGCAGTAGTGGCTCTTTTTTTAAACAACTTCAACCTATTATTATGCACGACTACTAATCTATTTGGCAACTGTATTTCTGAGTTTACAGGCGACGAAATTCGTGTTATAGGAAATGGTCCTTTGAATTTAGCAGCGAGTTTTGGAGATTCTCCTTTCTTCACTGAGTCGTCGTGCAGCCATACCATGTCATCAACTTTAAAAGTTACCTCTCTACTTTTTTTATTATGAGCTTTAGCATATTTCAGGAAAGATTTATGATTATTTTCATAAACTTCTTGACATATTAATTTTAGTTTTTCAGCTAGATTTTGAACATCTTCATTGTTAATTTCAGGCAGTTCATCTTGAATTAAGCTAAATGGAGTACGCATTTTCTTACCATAGACAACTTCATATGGGGAATATTTGTTTAAACTATGATGCGGTTTTGTATTATGTACACAAACAACATATTGCAAAAATTCAGGCCATTTCTTTTGATGTTTATTTACATAATGTGATAGCATTTTTTTAATGTCTTTATGCACAACTTCCGTTTTTCCATTAGAAGCTGGGTGTTTAGGGGTGGTTCTGAGTTTTGTAATATCAAGTAATTTACACATTTCAGAGAATAATTCACTTTCAAACTGTCTGCCTAAGTCTGAATAAAGATATTTAGGACAATTATATACAAGAGCAAAATGTTTCACGAAATTACGTGCTACAGTTTGTGCAGTTTGGTCTTGCATGGGTATCATGACAAGAAAACGACTGAAAAAATCAACAATTGTTAAAATATATTGAAATTCACTAGTAGCTGGTAGTTGAGTAATATCGATACCTACAAATTCAAATGCTTCACAAGGTTGTGGCATTTCTATGAGTTTCATTTTTGTTTTGTCAGTTTCACGACGTGCTGCGCATGATGGACATGTCATACAATAAAAATCTACGTCTCTTCTTCAATTGGGCCAATAATATTGAGATGCTATTTTCTTGTGTGTAACTTGTTTACCACAGTGTGCAGATAAAATTGAGTCATGTTCTTGCTGTAATACTATGTTACGCAATGATTTTGGAAGTACAGCTCTGGGACCATTACCTGACTGGTAAAATAATATGCCATCATGTTTGAAAAAATGTGGTTTTTTACTTAACATTTTACACTCTGGATCACGTTGTTGATGACGTTGCAATTCATCCAAATCAAATACTTTTACTACATTTACAAATCTACTTAATGAATCGGCATTACCATGTGATAATCCTGCACGATGTACTACACTGAAAGAATAATCTGAAATTTCAAGTGCCATACGTAATAATTTACTGTTTGGATTTTTCATAGTTAATAGATATTTTAATGCAGCGTTATCTACGACTACTGTAAAATGTGGTTGACCATACAAATAATATTTGAAGTGTTTTAAACTCCAGCAAAAACCTATCATTTCACGAATTGCAGCTGATTCAGCTTGTTCTCTAGGAGCAAGTTTGCGGGATGCATAAGCACAAGGATGATAAATTCCATCTTCACCTAGCTGTTCTAGGACTGCGCCGCTGGCCCAGCCACTCGTATCAACACAAAGTCGAAATTCTTTTCTAGGATCTGGTATAGCTAGTACAGGTGATGACGTCATAATCTTTTTAATTTTTAAAAATGCATCTATGCATTCTTGAGTGAAATTTACTTTTTTCTTCAAATTATTTTTATGATTTTTTAATAAATCTGATATTGGTCTATTTATTTCAGCATAATTTTTAATTAATATTCTATAATAACCTGAAAGTCCATTCCAAGCCATTACATCACGAATATCGTGTGGTATTTGGAAATCTTGAATTTTTTGTACAAGTCTAGGATCTGCTGATATTGTATTATTTTCTATTGTGTAGCCTAGGAAAATAATTTTTTGCACTGCAAATTGACATTTTTTCAAGTTTACTGTGACGTTGCCATATTGTAGTCGTTCTAAAACTTGACGAGTTCTAGCAATATTTTCTTCTATTGTATTAGAAAATACACATAGATCATCTATGTAACATAATACTATTAGAGGCGATAGATTATGAAGTAATCCATCTAAAAATCGCTGCATACTAGCTGAAGCATTTTTTAAACCTTGCGGCATAAAATTATACTCGTATGTACCTGCATATTTACCTGAAGGTACAGTAAAAGCAGTGTATTTTTTACTATTTTCAGCAAGTGGTATATTGTAAAATGAGTCTTTTAAATCTAGAGTTGTAAAGTATTTACATTTTGATAGATTAGATAATGAATCTTGAATATTTAAGAATGCATAGGGCTCAGCTTCAGTTAAAGTATTGATTTTTCTCAGGTCCAAAGTTACTCTATATTGAATAGTACCATCAGGCGTTTTCTTCCTGACTAAAACTATGCCACTATTATATGGACTAGTTGAGTTTCTTATAGTTCTTGAATCTAGTTGAGCGCCTAGAGAAATATCGGCATAATCTTGCAGGGCCATACTTATTTTATATGGTTTTGTTCTAACTATCTTATCTTCAGTTAAACGAATATTATGTTCTACTAGATGAGTACCTTCTCTAATTTTCTTTTCTATGAATATATCACGAAAATCTTCTAATATCATAGCTTTAAATTCTTCTCTAAATTCAGGTGGTAAATGTTGTAATTTTTCATTTAATATTTCTTCATTAATTTCTAACTCTTCTTCGTAGTCTACATTTTCTGAGTGTATGTTATGAACGTGTCGAGTTGCATTCTCCGTATTGCTCTCGGCCGTGAGACAATCCGCACTCATAATATCATCTTGAGTTACTGCGATTATACGAGCAATAAGCGTACCTTTGATTAATGTTATATTAGAAGTATTGAAATTAGAAATTTGCACGGGCACAAAATATTTGCATTGTATGCAATTTTTTGTACAATGATGTGAATTACATTCTTGTTTAATTAATTGTGATATAGTACGTGCAACATAAATTCTTTTTTCATCGAGAGGCTGATTAACTTCAAGTGGCTCTACGACAAAGAAATTATTTCTAAATTCTAATGCTTGTTTATGAGAAACTTGAAAGAAATTTATTTTTGCGTTCCCTGGAGAAATTTTAAGGGGTGCTGTAGTTTTAAGTGGAGTATACCAAGGTGGAGTAGGCAATTGGCGTCCCAAATGCTTAACCTCAGCATAATTTGAATCATCGGTGTAACTTGATACTAATGGAAATGTGTGTCCATGTAGTGTAATCTCATTTTTACCGATGTTAATCAAGCCCCTGTATTTACGCAAAAAATCAATTCCTAACAAACCATCATAATTGTAACACTCATGCTTAACAACGTGCATCTCAATTTTATAATTATTATGGTCAATGTTCATCTTCACGTTCTTGCAGCCATATGAATTTACTTTTTGGTTCCCCAAACCAAATATTTGAAATTTATTTTTCATTAAGTTACTAGTATCTATAGTATTCCATATTACAGAAGTTTCAGCTGCTGTATCGATTAAAAATCGCATGTTATTATTATTTATTTTACATTCTAAAATTAAATTGTATTGATTATTTACATTATATACGTTTTTATTACTAATTGGAACAAATTTTTGTTCTAATTTAGGGGTTGGCGCAACCCATGGCCGTGTGGGGCGCCCTGGAGAAAATTTGGCTCCACGTCTTGCAAGCGAGAGAATTCTTGTTGCGAATCGCTCGGATTTAATGAATGAGAAATTTCTTGTTGCGAATTTTCGCAATAATATTCTTGTTGTGAATTTTCACAATAATATTCAGGCTTTGAATTTTCACAATAATATTCAGGGGGTGGTAAATCACGTGGTTTCTTGCGAGGGGTGAAATCTTGCGCATTTTCCCTATACTGATCAAAGCTATTAAACTGATGCTGATCGAAGTCATAATAACCAGCTGATTGATTATTATCGATATTATTGAATGAATTTTGAGAGTTGAAGTTATATTGATTATTATCTGAATTTTGATGATATCGACGTTTCTTGCGATTAGAAGTTTGAGTGAAATATTGATGATTGATTATTTCAGGATTTTGAATTTCAGCAAAATCTGATCGATATTGATTTTCAATAAATTTTTGATACTGATAATCATTGTAGTAAGGTGATAAATTACGATTGAATGAAGTATTTGAACGTAGAGTAGTTTCAAATTGATTGAGTGGTGGGGGTAATATTGAATTTGGCAAATATTGATTATTTGTAGATTGATGATTTTCAATTTTTGCGCGTCTTGTTGCTTCATTGAATGCAATTGCAGTCGATACTGCCTTATCAAATGACTCAGGACATGCTCCACGCACGCGGTCGCCTAGAACTGTTCCTCCTAGACCATTCAGGAAACTATCTAGCGCACGCTGATCAGCTTCGAACTTCACTGCCTCATTTCTATCATTATTATCAGTCAATTCATAAGTATTTACATTTACTGATTTAATTCTATCGGCAAATTGTTCAATTGATTCCTCCGATTGAATAGTAATAACAGATAATAATTCTCTATAATAACGAGTTGTATTCTTACATTTGAAGCGATTAATCATAATGTTTTTGAATTCATTATAACATTTTACTTCTTTGGCTTTCACGTCGCTGCTCACGAAAGTCAGCGCTTCTCCATCAAGAATTTGCTTTGCAATTAAGAGAGTTTTATTTCATCCCATCCCCCTAATTCTTGAGCTTGTTCCACCTTTTGGAAGAAATTATGAATATTTTCCTGAACTTTTCCTGAAAATTTAGGTATAGTATTCATGAGAATAAGTGTACTTGAACTATCTGAATTTTTAGCTGTTTGTAAATTTTCTTGCAGAACTGTTACTCTTGTTTTTAATTCAGCTATAGTTGTTGTTTTTAATTCAGTTAATTCTTCTTTCTGATTTTTATTTAAATTTTCTAAATCTTCTATTTTTTCGTCATAAGATTTATTTTTATTTTCTAATTCTTCAATTTTTAATACTAAATCAATGAGAGAATATTCCTTACCATTATGTGTAAAGAAAGCCATTTTTAACTAGATATATTGCTACCAAATTTATTATTAGCCGTGCAATTTTATGTTAAAATTGTAAAAAGAAATGAGCTTACCGTGTATGTCCACTGTATAGAGAAATATCCATGATGAGGAAAAACTGCATAGCGTTCCGTCCGTTCCTTCTCTCTCTTTGCCCAAGGTAGTGTGGAAAAGTAGGTAGCACAAACTCAAAGTTCATTGAAAATGTTCGTTGGAGGTTCGAAATTATTCACTTAAAGTCACATAGATACGATTCACCAGCTTCTGACACCATTTGTAGCCTGCGCCGTAGTGAATGTTGTTTCCGAACCCCGAACCCCGCTACTGAGTTACCTTCTTCTCGCTCTCCGGCGCTCCGCCGCTGTAACCTGCTCTGCCGCCGGACTCGTCCTCGTCGCTCTCGGCCGTCGCTGAATATTCACGCAAAGCGTACAGCTTTGGTGGATGTATTAATGAATAATTCTGTGATAACTTATTGATAATCTATACTAAAAGATTATCAATTATAACTGTTATTGATAATGTTTGTTAGCAATATAATGTTATTAATTCTTCTGCATTTCTTATATGATATTGGAGAACTTTTCAAATCAAAAACTCACATAGGTAACACTATATTTTATTACAAAATTATGAATGTGGATTATAAGTGATAAAATTAGCGCTATATGCCGAACAATGCATAGAGCGGCGTTATAGCTTGAGGCGCCAGCGCGACACCTCAAGCCCCACACTCAGACTATCTTTCTTCCCGTCGCCTCGCACGCAACACACGCAATTATGCTATACTGCACTTTTTATGCAGTTAAATTATAAAGAAGTACATCTTGTACTATATGAACGCGAATATGTAAAGAGGACTAAATATCAATAATAAAACATTACATTATTTTATTATTAATATTGATATTTAGGACACGCGGGTTACACTACTATAACTTTATAAGTATTTGACCACAAATATCCATGATGGTAAATTTTATAAAACAGTGAACATTTTTTTTAAAAAACAAAATGTGGTTTTTATTATACGATATACATTTTATATATATAATTTAGTATAAATTGAATATTAATTTAATTAAACATATATGTGAAGTAAAATGATTTATTAATATTTTTGTTACATTTCCTGTACATATGTTATAATCCAATTGATTTATGATGATTTTAAATTTTAAATGGAAATAAATGTAAACATGTATTATAAATATATTTTTGATAGCAATCTATATATTTTAGATATGTTCATTTTGTTTTTATGTGTTAATAAAATATATATCCATATCCATAATGTTATATATATTACAAAAATGTATTTTAATGACATTATGTATATTATTTATGTAATATTTAACAATTTTTGTAAGCGGTAATATAAATTCTTTATGTATAGGATAAAACTTTTTTTTTTTTAATTATAATTTGTAATATTTTTAAACCAACTTTTAGATCAATACAGGCACATACTAATATATATTTTCTGGTACTAATATTAAATTCTGTTTTGTTTTTATGTTCCGGATTTTTTCTTATAAAGAAGATGGTGATTGGTAGAGTGCAAAAGGTTTCAAAAAGTAAGATTTGGAGGAACACTGTGGCTTTATGCCCAGTAGATTCGAGACTGTACCTAATTTTTACTGTGCAACGGTTGATTGAGAAATGTTTAAATATTGGATATTGTTAAATGAATTTAGGATATAATTGATGTTGATTTTGCATTGTCTCTCACAATGGCTTTTAAACTGTGTATAATATTTCTAAGCGTGATTTAAGTTTTTTGCCGAGCTACTCAATAATTATTTAGTGTTGTCAATATTCTAATTGTTTCAATACTAGAATCACTTACCATCCATACTGGGGGTGCGATTCATCCAAGCATTTACTAGGTCACCTAAAGGCCTTGGCTATATAGGAATTCAAAAGCCATTAGATGACCTAATTGCTTTGATAATCGTACCCTGAATATTTGAAGTTCCAATTTTAAGTTTAAAAATAGCGTGTTCAAAAGTTATATAGAACAAATCTAATTTTTGCTTCATAAGGTTTAACTTAAATATGAAAAAAAAAGTATTGGAAAATTACTATATATTTTTTTAATCAAGGGCCTTTGAAATTTTAAGTTCATAAGACACCGTTTTTTTTTTTTTTTTATATATATTTTTTTTTTTTTATTATTATTATTTTTTATTATTATTATTTTTTTTTTTTACATTTGAGATAGAAGTTGAAATTTATTTCCCAGGTATATACTGTATATTAAGATTTTCAACAACTCCAGCAATAAAAGAACCCTATTTTGAATTCTAGATGTACGAATCTGTTTAACTTTAAAGCAGACGTCAATCGTTAACAAAAGATAGTGTAAATTTTATTAGCAAATTTAAAAAATATCTGAAGAAATATTAACTTAACCCGACAAAAATTAAGTTTTATATATTTTATTATTATTATTTAAAACAAGCTATGCTACTATAATAAAAACTTTAACCTCCACGGTTAAAGTTAATCATGACACTTTACCCTTATCCATATAAATCACTTTTCTATATAACATCAACTTTCAATAAAAAAAAGTTTTTATGTTTATTTTAAATCTATAAAGCAAACTTAAGGTATAAAACTTGATAATATGTAATACGTGTACTTGAAAATAAATAAAGCTAATAACTTTTTGAGTTATAAATAAATGATTATGTTTACTTTTCTCAATATTATATTAAAGTATCCTTACACCACATCAGTCTAAAATTGTAACTTAAGTTTGTAAACTTTTGGAGAACTGAGTGATAGATTTGAAACGACAGTAAGCGTATGATGAGAGAAAAGGTAGAGAGAGTGAGAGACGAGAGAGAGAGAGAGAGAGACGCGATGTAACTTTAGTTGACAGCCGTATACAATAGAACTTTCGGGGGGGGGGGGTAGACTTCACGCCAACCATAGGGTGAGGTGACGTAGACTGATGAGCAACCCCCCACCCCCCTACCCCACAACCTTCCCTCCACCCATAAAGTACAGTCATCGACATTTAAATTAGAACTTAAGGTAATTAAACTCTTATGAAAATAATGATAGTCAATCATAACAAAATTTATTTTGTATAATAATGTACTGTAGCATTAATTTATCAAAATGACATACACAGCTGACGTTTTAAACCATGATTACATATAGTATCAATAAGTAATCATGCATTTTGTGTATAATATATCGATTTAAATTATATGAGAGAGAGAGAGAGAGAGAGAGAGAGAGAGAATATAAATAAAATAACATTGCAATGTATAGTGTAAATATATAATTATTTTATAATATTTATTTAAAAATTTTATACACATTAATCATATAGAATAAAATGACATTTATAATTAAAATTTTGAACTTTATATTATATATGATTAATTATTAAAGTAATTTAAATATATTAATTAGATTATTTTTTTATGAATGTCAGCTGTTTAAAAAAGTTAGTTGCTATACAGATTTTTTTTGTAGGCACGGAGTAATTTTATTTTACGGCTAAGTTTTTTTTTGTTTTTTTTTTAAACTTTTTATTATTATTATTATTTTTTTTTAATTCTTTAAAGATATATGTTTACCATTTGAGCGCATGCAATACATGAATGCAAATGTTTAAAATATACCTATGGTGTATGTTTAATTGCTACCTTTGTAAGTTATCCTGTAGCTTATGCAACCGGTCGGGCCAAATCTGCATTAAAACACTACACGGATTATACAACTTGATTTATGCTGCATCTATGTTATACAGAATATATGGTGCTATTTTAGAATTACATAAATAAGTATGCTGAACATCATATTTGTTATATAATGTGTGTAGCATACGTATAGGGTATATGCATTCATGTTAAAGTCGACGTCATGTTGGATCACTCAATAGCATAGGCCGTATAGGAAAATGACTCATTTTGGAAGTTTAAAAATACTAAAGGCCCAGAGAGTCGACTCTCAGCCAATCAAAGTGCCTTATTTTTTTTAAATTATTTTAATATTAAATAAAATAAGACGGCTGCGCGGGCCTTAAGCAATATATTTGAGAGCATTGATGCTGTAAATAGGTTGAAATAGTATCTCAAGTATGTGAGATAAATAATAATGATCAAAAAATTAACCAATTTTCTGAAGAAAATGAAAATAGCCAAAAACAAAGTTAGCCCTATGCTGAGCAATGTTGTTCACTACTCCAGTATGGCGTCCAAGCTCATTAAATTTTTTTTTTTTTTTTTTTTTTTTTTATTATTTCAAACACACAAATATACAAAGTCCAACCAAGGCATAGCCTTATCGGTTGGTTCATTTATTGTTACACAATCATGTCTTATTATATTATATTACTACATATACATATTTTTTATTATATATATTTCAAAAGCAAATAAAGTACGTATTTACACAAAAACATTTTTTTTTTTTTTTTTTTTTTTTTTTTTTTTTTCATTTAAGAGAAGTATTTTTATAATACAAGAAGCAAAAATTAATCATCATTAATCAATACAAACAGCAAAAAATTGTTCAACATTTTATAAATTATCAAGAAAGAATTTTTTCATATTAAATTTCGTTTCATTTTTATTTGCAAAACTTTTTAATTCTGATGGAATTTGATTCCATAATTTAGGAAGTAAAAATTTTTTTGTCCTTTCAGTGAATCTATTTACAATTTTTGGTACAAATAAAGGATTGGTCACTGCTGTTCTGGTACTATAAATATGAGTTCTCGGTATACCATGAGAATTTTCAAAATAATTTTCACAAATAAAAGAACATTTAAACATTTCTTCTATTGGCAATATCTTAAAGTACTTAAAATATTCAAGATCACTTTTTAGCTTATTTCCTTTTTTTAAAATTTTTAATATTCTTATTTGCATTTTTTTCAATTCCCATAATTTACCTGATTTAGTACAACCATAAGATAATAAACCGTATAATATATGTGGATGTACAAAAGAAAAATATAATTGTCTCATCGTCTGTTCATTCACATATGATCTTACTGTTTTTAATTTAAAAATTGCAGATCTCAATTTATTTAACAGTTGCATAATATGCAAATCCCAATCAAATGTTTGATCAATAATAGCTCCTAAGTAATTATAATTATTTACTTGTTCTACAAACTCACAATTACAATTTAAAGTAAAATTATGTAAACACTTATTAGTATGAGCTCTTAATTGAATATTTTGCATAGTATATGTATACTTATTAAAAATGTGCATAACTTTTGTTTTTTTCCTATTAATTAATATTTTCCTATCATGCGACCATTCCAAAACTGAATCAAAATCATTTTGTAACATTTTATTTGCAACTTCAAAGTTACTATGAGCCGCTATCATAAGTAAATCATCGGCAAACATTTTTGCTTTACAATATTTTAGTAAATTAAAAATTTTGTTAACATAAATTATAAAGAATTTAGCACTTAAGACCCCTCCTTGTATTATACCGCATTTTATTATTTTAATTTCACTTACAATATTTTTAATTTTGACAGCAACTTGTCTATTTTTTATAATATTCGCAATTAACATTAATGTTGGTCCTCGTATTCCAATTTCTTCTAAATCTTTTAACAATAAGTCATGGTCTATAGTGTCAAATGCTTTGGAATAATCAACAAATAAACAAAGAACATGATGCCCTTTTTCTAATTCTTCATTTATAAAATTGGAAACATCATATAGACATTTTGCTGTACCCTTTTTTTTTTGATAGGCATATTGATTTTTATTTATAATATTGAATTCTTCTAAATAATCAGACAATAATAATTCAATATGTTTTTGTATAAATTTATCAACAAAAGCAGATACAGCAACTGGTCTAAAATTATTATATAGTTTATGATCCCCACCTTTATAAATTGGCCTTATCAATGATAATTTTAGATTATCAGGATATACTGAGCTTTCAATACACATATTTGTTAATCTTATTAAATATTGAATTAATGATTCGCCACCAAATAAAATATCCTGAACACCTATATTATCATGACCTGGTCCTTTTTTCTTACTTAATAAATTAATAATATAAACTGCTCGTTTCTCATTTAATTTTGGTAGATACATTGATTGTAAATTACTATTAAATTTAAGCGAATTTTCACTTAATATTAAATTACAATTAATCTTTACATCTTCAATTGAATTTACAAAATGATTTACAAAATTATTAGCAATATCTTTGATAGAACTTACATCAGACATATATTTAATAATAATATTATCAATATTAAGATTTTCTTTCCCTAATATTTGATTAATAAAACACCAAGATTTTCTTATATCACCAGCAATTTCAACAAATTTAGAATGATAATAATTATTTTTTTCTTTATTTATTAAAAAATTTATTTTGTTTCTTAATTTTTTATATCTAATTCTATATTCAGGCATATGTAATGAGTTTTTAAATTTTTGAAAATATTTGTCTCTATCTTTCATAAGAAATTTTATTTCATCAGTACACCACACATTATTTAATCTTCTATTCTTGCTATTTAATAATTTTTCACTTTCACATTTATCACTTATATTTCATAATGACGTCATGCGCATACACTCTAATAGAGGTGTTCAATCTAGTATAAATTGCGTTGCTATAAATAAGTAAAATTAGCATAATTTACAAATTTAGTTCATTTTTCAGTGTTGTGTGTCTAATTTTATAATAAAGAAAACAATAACTTTTAATTGAACCCAAAATTTTTTCCCTTTATCAAAACAAATTCATAAAGCCTTTCTTATTAAAAAATGTAATACATAACCTATATAGCACATTATGTTTCATTAAAAGTTTTATATAGTTTTGATTTCACAGAATTCTGTCTAGTTGAATAATTCATTTATTTATATCAATAAACCAAAAATTAAAGTATTTGTAAATAAAAAAGCAAGTTACGCAAATAATGCTTTCCTTTAAACAATAAAACTCTATATGTATTATTTGTAAATATAAATCTTACATTACACAAGTTTACTTAAAATGAATTTCCAATTAAATATATTTTATATATTATTCAATATTTCCAATATATAAGATAAGAAAATTTAATATTATATAAATATTGATTATTAAGTTTTACTATCAACTTATTTTCAGGAAACCACATTGCGTTTATGGACGTAAAGGAAAATGCTTCTATAAACTTTTTGAAAAGAAACTCTTATCTTTCTCTCTCTATACTAAAACTTGCCACTTACTAAACACAGTATTGAATACATCTCGTCTTGTTATATATATATAATATAGCCTAAGAGCGAATCACATTGTATATAGTTGCCCATATATACATAAAGATAATAGATATGATAATAGTTTTCAAGTTTTGCCCTTAAAAATTGAATCTTTGTGTTAGGTAATATTATAAAAGAGAGGGAGAAGAAGAAGTATAGAAAGTATGATGTGGGGAGAAAATAGATGAAATAATGATAAATAATAATTGTTAGTCTGTTGTACCTATTATCATTAAGAAATAGTCTCTCTCTCTCTCTCTCTCTCTCTTCTCTCCCTTTCTCTAGCAAAATTCAATTCAGCCATAATTACGTTAGCAATTATATAAGCTTAGCTGCTACCCTCTTTGTTGTTATAGTTTTGTGGTTGTTTCAATTTTACCCGCAATATCGCGTGTTTTTTTTTTTTTTTTTTTTTCTGTCGCTAAAACATCTAAAAGAATGTTATTATCTAATAAATACCTCAAAGGTAAACTTCTATAACCTTATTTTTTATAAAATGCATGTGTGCATTAAAATGATAGAATCAATCTTGATTTTATATAATAGAGGTATATATAAAATAAAAGGTAAAAGAATAGAATTTTTTTAATGATTTTAAATAACTATCTTTATATAATTTTTTATTATAAAAGAAAAAATTATTAGGGTGTAAAAAATGTATAATTTATTGATTTCTGATTAGAGATTATATATATATATAAAGGGAAACAATAAAAAATTTATGTATTAGTTGTTTTTATATAAAATAAGATAATATTTCTTGAATTTTAAAAATAAATTTTTAAATATTATACATTCATAAACTGTTTTTCAATTGATATATTAGAATAAAAAAAATGTTAAATTCATTTTCAATGTATTTACGTGTTTATCATAAATGATAAATAAATAAATATTCAATTTTCTGGCATGAAGCATTACTTTTGTATTTTTTATATTTTATTTGGATATATTCCAAGTTTTATCTCTCTCTCTCTCTCTCTCTCTCTCTCTCTCTCTCTCTCTCTCTCTCTCTCTCTCTCTCTCTCTCTCTTCAGAAAGGTAAGTTTCATTACACATTTGATATGCACTTTGTGACTTTATGAGATAGTAGGTTTTAAAAGAAAAAATATATAATGCTATACTCTCTCTCTCTCTCTCTCTCTCTCTCTCTCTCTCTCTCTCTCTCTCTCTCTCTCTCTCCTCTGTGTGTTCAGTAAATAATATACAAAAATAAATAATATATAATTTTCTCTCAATCTTAACTTTTTTTATTTCGTATTTCATTTTTTTTTCTTTTGCCCCAGCTGTTATACAAAAGCTATACTCATAAAGCTATCAAATTGAAATGTTTTTTTTTTTTTTCTTCTGCTCCGTTTTTTTTTTTTGCATGCATATATTTGGCTTACAACTATTGTCTAGACACCTTTGACAATTTATATCACAAAACTATACATAAAAACCATCTCCTAGCATCTCAATTTTTTTTTCTTTTAACTAAATTTCATTACAAACATAATATTTATTAGTGTTTATTATTGTAATTTTAAAACTTACCAATCTTAAAACTTTTTTCTATAAGTTAAGTTCAAAAACATTTTATACTTTAATCCCCCTTTTTTTTAAAGATTTAAATTATTATACAAATGGTAAGATGTAGTTTAAAATTTATATTTGTGTCTTAACCTTAAAAATTCCTATAACTTTGAGGATCAAAGACATTATTATATAAACTAACATTTTCAAATTTTTTTATAGTAAACAGGACAACACAATTATTCCACTTTTTTTTTATTCTTTGATTTAGCGAAAGATTAATTTGTCTACTAAATTTAAATTAATTCATAAATATACTTTAGGTATTAAGGGATTTATTTTCTTAATTTTTTTTTTCTAAAAATAATAAATAATTTTTAATATACTAAGAATAAAAATTTAAATTAATTTTTTTAATTAAAAACAAGACTTTACAGAAGTTCTATAAAAGATAAAAAAAATTGTAGTTTTTTTTTTTTTTTTTTTTTTTTTTTTTTCAAATATGAAATTTTGTATAAAGAATTTTTAGGTTTGCTTCAAAGAGAGTTATTTTTTTTTATTACAAATGGATTTAGTTATCATTGTGTTTCCAGGCTTGTAAAAAAAATTCTACTGAATTTGAATAATCTGCATGTTGGCAAGCGTATAATATATATTTATACATTTTTTATGCTTGATGAAATTAATTATTAAAATTATAATTCATAAATCCCCTTAAAATTTTTTGTTTTTCCGTGATATAAAATTAGTAAATAAAAATATTATAAAAAGGATAACATTAGACTTTAACAATATTACTTCTTAAAAGCTGTTTTTGTATACTTACATAAAAATAGCAAAATTAAGATTTTAATATTTTTTTATAAAAAAAAAAGAAAAAAGTGAATTAAAACCTTTAATTGGCTAAATTTGCAAAGCCAACAACATTTTTTTCACAACGTGCTTTGAGGAAAAGAAAAAAATTAATGAAGAATTCAAATTTGTACGAAAAAAAAAAGTATTTTAAATTTAACATCTACTTTTTGAACATAGATTTGCAATATTTGTATTTCTAAAATTTAAAGAAAAAAAATCGTGTTAGTTTATTTTTATGGTATTAAAAAAAGACTATATTTATTCTCTCTCTCTCTCTCTCTCTCTCTCATTCAGCACGTAGCTTAATTAATATCAAGGACACACTTAAAATACTTTATCTAGAAAATTTATACTTAAAAAAGAAATTTACCTGTATACCACGTATGCATAATCTTAATTAAAAAGTACTTTTTTTACTATATATAAAAAAAGTCAGCAAAAAATATACTAATTAATTATTTTAGAAAAATAAGATTACACTAAAAAGGATAAAAATCTTTTAACATATTGAATTTCATATTATATTTTATTATGTATAGCATGTTGTTGAACAAAAATTTTTATATGCGTGTGCATGAAGGATTGCTTTGGAGTATGCATTAGAGTGATAAGAAGGAAGAAAAAAAAAGGAGAGAGAGAGAGAGAGAGAGAGAGAGAGAGAGAGAGAGAGAGAGAGAGAGAGAGAGAGAGAGAGAGAGAGAGAGAGAGAGAGAGAGAGAGAGAGAGAGAGAGAGAGAGAGAGAGAGAGAGAGAGAGAGAGAGAGAGAGAGAGAGAGAGAGCGAAAGAGAAAAGTGACACTCCTATACTTATGTATGTGAATAAAATGCCACCCCGTGGCTATGGGATGTAAAAAAATCCTGTGTCAGCAAGAGAGAGAGAGAGAGGAGAGGGGTGACGTTATCTTCATGGTCCAGGCCCATTGATCTCCATACTCACACAGCATCCACCCAAACTAATGAGATGCAAAGCACGAGAGGGAGAAAAAATAATAATAATAAAACTAGTAAAAAGATATTTTTCTACTATTTTATTACATAAAAAAGAATCATCTCTTAAAAAATTTATTATTATTATTATTTTTTGTCTTAGTGTTTATAAAATCAGACGTTTCTAATTTAAAAAATAAATTAGTTGGATTGAATTTTTTTTAAATATTTATATAATTGAATGTGTGGTATGTGTCTGTATGGTATCTACAGTAAAAAGTTTTGAAAGTATTTTTAATGGTTGCTTCAAAATCTAAAATAATAATAATAATAATAATTAAAAATTAAAAAAATTATAATAGTAAAAAAATAAAATCGTTATATAATTTGTGTTCATTAATAATTTGTTACATTTGTATTATGAGGAGAGAAAATATTATTTTATTATTTTAAAATTTTTAGATAAAATTTGTTGAGCATTGCATCAAAATTAAGCAGTTTCATCAAAAAAAAAAAAAAAGTTTACAAAATAGCAATATTAAATATATAATGATTTTTATCAATTTAGATGAAAATTTCAACATTTAACAAAACTGACAAATCTACTGATGTCTTAAAAATTTAAATTGGAACACGCCCTTAAATTATATATTACATAATATTCTCTCTCTCTCTCTCTCTCTCTCTCTCTCTCCTCAAACGTTTTTTAATGCAAAAATTGTATTTTTTTTTGTGGTTGTCTAAAATCTCTTCTTCTTTAAATCTTGAAGAATATTGGATAATAAATAACCTGTTATTTCATATTCCCGCGTCTCAAAAAAAGAAGAAAAAAATGAAATATATTTTTTAAAAAGAAGAAGGGACCATAATATGATATAATAAGATTTTTAAAAGAGGGGTGTGTGTTAAAATGTATAACCTGTCACATACAACTTCAAGATTTTGCGTAAAGAGAAACAAGTTTTAGAAAAATTAAGCAGAAATGAACACAGAAGAAAAAAAAAATGTTGCTTAATATACTCCAGTATTTTTCATGTTAAAAAACTCAATAAATAGATGCAATTTTTTGTTTTGTTTTACAGCTAACCACAATACAAAAAAGGTAGAAAAAATCATCTTATTATTTTGGAAACCTAAAAAAAAAAAAAAAAAAAAAAAAAAAGACATGGATGAAAATTCAAGGTGGCATTTATGCATTTTGTGCTTATAAGCATTTTGCTGCAAGCGATTTTCTCCACTCTGTCATTTGCACGGAGAGGATGCTCTTTCAGGTGCCAGAGGGTATGCCGTGTTACGTGTTCATTTTAGTAGCAAGAGCAGACTTTTACATCAAGTATATTTATAATGCACAAGTCGTCTGATATAAGCAAGCTACTCGCACTGCACTAAATTTTTAAACTTGTTTTGTTTTTTTCGATTATTATTATTTAGTGCAATTAATGTATAATACACTTCTATACAATTTGGTTCTCAAACCCTATATTTGTTTTTAGATGATATTAAATAGAAATATTCAAAACAGACAAATAAGAAATAAGCAAAATAAATTATTATATTTAAAATAATAATACCAAAACTTTTTTTATTATTGTTATTATATTACTTTTAAATAAATGTTTGTCATGGACTGATCATTAATATACCATATATATAAATTCATGAAGTAAATTCTAACTAAACTTACACTCAAGGGAGGTCTAATTACAAAAGAATTTATTTTTAAGGTCAAAGCCTTCATAGGTCAAGCATACAAAATTTGAAATTATTTTTGAATATTTGCAGAGAGCAAATGCTGAAGAGAAAATGATGATTAATATTTCCATCACGCACGCTATATTGACCTTGCATGATTCATTAATTAAGTATTCTTTAAATCAAAGACTATAATAGAAATTACAATCAGTTTCAATCAGTTTTTTTCTTCTTTCTTTTCAATTTAAAAGAAGTGTTGAGTTGTGAATATGAATTTATTATTTTTCATACTATAGTCGATATTATTATGAGCCAATTCAAGGACTCTTATAGAATTAAAAAATGCAATAATCTAAATTTGAATTATAATTAAACAGAATAAGTAATTATCTCAAAATCAACATAATATTTTTATTTATTTTATTTCAACGTTTATTTATATTTCCATACGTTTTATTTTTACGTTTATGGATGCGGGGTCATGGCTGAGACACTATTGCGAATATATTTTTTATGTAACATATTTAAATACTGTATTATCTGTGTTTCATTACCTTAGATTAATGCAGAAAATATGTGTTGAATGCATACAAAATAAAAATGTATTCGATGCGTTATTATTTTTACTTTTAGAGTATAAATAAAACTGAACGTTAGTTAAAATAGATAGATAGTTAATTTTTTTAAATAAACTGGCGCGAGTTGAGAGGTTGTGTTTTGTTTCAGGGTCCGGGGTCACGCCCGTCTCCATCCTGAAGAGGAGCTATATAGGTGTTGGGATAGGCCTTACATCCGTAAGCTCCTTACTCTAGATCACTTTTATAGGTGGTATAGGGCAGCTGATGCACTAGTTTGGGATGCCAAGAGCCACCCTATATACCTGTAAGTGATTCGTTAATTATATTATATAATAGCATAGACATCCAGCTCTATTGTGGAATAGTGACCCAGCGCGCTCAGAAAAGGACGTCACCCCAAAAGGGGGTTGCAAGACTTAAGTCTCAAATAACTTCAAAGTAGCCCCCAAGTTCAACAATCATAAAGCCACCATACAGGTGGCAGGTTGCAGGCATCTTAGGCTAATCTATAGTTTTTGCGTAAGCCTACCACGCATCACTGTTGTATGGTGTTAAAAAAAAATATAAAACTTAGACAATATTTGGTGAAATTATGCAGGCATTGCATTGATTATATAAATTTTTAATTTAAAGTAGCTTATATTAAAATTATTGTTATATATTTAATTCAATCTTTCTTTTAATTAAACTTAATCTCAATTCTAATGACATAATTTAACCTGGCATTTGAAAAAGGTTTACATTTTTTTTGACGTATATTTGCGTGTAACTGCATGCTCTTGAAAATCATTTCATGAGAGAAATACACATGAATTTCAATCATTTTAAATGAAAAAGTTGATGTTTTATGTTTGAAGAAAAGTTTAAGTGAGGCGTCGAGGCAGACACACGTATATATAAGAAAGTTGGCACAACTCCGACTTTTTTTTCTTGATCCCAAAAACTTATACAACTCATACAAGAGGGGGAGGAATATATCTAGAAGAAGAAGAAGAAAAAAAAATCCTGCACACGGTACCTTATTAATAACCACAGCCTACACTGAAAAATATTAGTTTTATATAGGTACCAAATTTACATAAAATAGTCTTCTTTGCTCTTATAGGAACTCTGTTATAAGTTTTAGGGATAACCCTTTGGAGAGACGTTGTCTTAAATGTATAAGGTGCAAGAATTATAGTTTTTTTTTTTTTTTTTTTTTTTTTTTACAATTTTTATAATATTTAAAATTTTAAACGCTATAATTATTGCCCAAATTCAAAACTGCTTTGTAATATGAATCTTAAAATAATGAAAATATTTAATAGATACAAGAGTTTTAATTTTTAAGATTTCATGCATTCAATTCTATTCATGCATTATTATTATTATTATTTTTTTTAAACTTCATATAAAGTCATTTTGTGGTCCAAAATGAGATATTTTTTCCGTGTATGTATAAGGGGTTGTAAGTATTGGCCTTTGGGAGCAGGTGGTACCTTCTTCGTACAAAGCCTTCCTCATAACTTGTACGCGTATATTATATGAGCCTTTAGGCATAAATATACATAATTTCATTATAATAAAACGTGACGTCATTCAGAAATTTTTTAAACTAAAAAACATAAACATGTTATATTTAAAAGAAATATTTATTTCCATTACACCTGTTTTTAAGTTTTTATAGATTTATTTCTTTTTTTTTTAATTATATGTGTCACTTTTTATTTTTTAAATGATGTATAATTTTTATTTTTTTAGATTTCACACTTATATAATTCATTTCTGAAGTAAGATTTTCAATATTTTACTCTCTAAATAGTTTATGGTGCTGAGTCATTTATATTTAGTGGAAAATTCTATTAATTTTAATAGAAAAAAAATACATTTTTTTTTTTTTTTTTTTTTGCAAAGCTTATAAAGTACAAGTTGTTTTTCACACTTAACACGCATTTAACATGAAACTAAAATTTAAATATGATAAATATACTGACTTCTTTGCGATTTATAAAAAAATGAGTCAAACTTTGAAAATTGCGTTATAACAATATTCAGGTAAAGTAATCGCTAAAGTGAATATAAAAATAACTCTTTTTTATTATGGTACTCAACCATTTCTCATTTATTTAAAGAAGAAAAAAAAAGTTATAAAAAGTTTTTTGCAGCACAGGCAGTTTTTTATGAGATTGCATAAATGATAATTAAATAGTAATAAAATCTTATGTAATCACCAGTAAGAGTAAAATAAAATAAAAAAATCTTATGAATCAGTTATAGTAATTCTGTTTGTTTATATATTACATAAAAGTATATCCAATAAAAATATTTTTCAACAAAGTAGTCTCTTAACAATATTCCAAGTACCACTTGAAAAAAGTTTTATCATTCATATACTAAAGTGCCTAGTTTTATTTACAAAAATGGCACATCATGTATTTTTATTACAATAATATTTTATTGGTATAGTTATCTTTATTGCACTTTCTGTTTATCTCATATATGATCGGTAAATATGAAAAAAAATGAAATTGATATTTGGAATACATTACACATTGATATTTTCAAAGTTGTGTTTTATTTTTTTCGTCAACAACATTAAAGAGTTCTGTTTCTTATCGTATATATAAAATGATGTATGAAATGTAGATCAACTTGATATAAAAGTGTAATTGAAACTTTGGTGCTCAAAATAGTAGATGGTATATGTTACTATCATTTGGTCATCTTATCAAAAGTATATTATCTTATGAAACACGATGTGATTTGGACATTTTCATATAGGCATGTTATGCTATTCATAAATTAAAATAGGCCTTTTTTTTTTTTTTTTTTTTAATTACTTAAAAAATGAACAAACATTTAGTTAGTATAAGTCAAGGCAAGTTCACACTATGAAATTAAATTATACCTGACATACAAATTTATCACTACAAAAATATTTCATGTCTTACTTTTCAATGCAAAAAATTTATGTCAGGGTATAAATAAATAAATAATCGTCATATTAAAAAAAATGCATTGGAGAAAAAAAAGGGTATACGCATAGTAACTCGCTTTTATGGCCTGTCCACACGAAGTAATATTTTTATTACGCAATAAATTTGATTGCATGAAATTTTAATGTTTTTACATGGAGATATTTCATGCAATATTACATTGATAGAATACTCAAAGTATTGTTCCGTGTGAACAGGACTTTTCACCACGCAATACAATAATAATAATAAGGATGCCCATTCTTCATGGAGTTATAGTACTTTACTATAACTGATCCTGATTGCAAGTAATATTACTATATTGCGGTTAAGTTTATTTATAGGCTGTCAACTTTCATATGTATCTACTTATTCAAAGGTGTAAAATTTTAACACAATATCAATTAATTATGTTTTTATTAAACATAAAATTTCTGAATTTTAACTTTTAATGTTGTTATTCTCTATAACACTTTCTTTCCCCCTGTCAAAAATTTAAAATAAATTTATTATTTACTGTCTTCATATATTTTGATCTCTATACAAAAGCTATACTGTTCTTAACATGCTTGGATTGCCAATGTTAAAATTACAAAGTTAGCAATTTTACTAAAAAAAAAAAAAAAAAAAAAAAAGAGCATTTTCAAAAACAAATCATATTCTTACAAACAATATCAAAATCAAAGTTATGATAAATGTAGTGTATCAGTGATAGACGTCACAAAAGTTCAAGAAGTTATACAATAAAGAGAAAAGAAGCTCTTTTTGGTGTGAGTTTTAGCGTCACTTTTTTTTAAGAGAGAGGAAAAAAGAAGATATCCATATATATATATAGGAGAGTATAGTAGTATAGAAATGATGGCTACCATAAACGTTTTTTTGTTAGAGACAGCAAGAAGAAGAAAATATATATTTTATATATAACGTATATAGACGAGTACATCTCATCGTATCGCTTTTTTGTGTGCTATAACATTGATCAGCTGATTTCCCTAGGGTCTCATTTCTCACAATGTTTGGGGTCACGGTTACGACTTTTCCGTGGTACCTTCTTTATATATATATATATATATATATATATATGTCCTATATCGTTATCTACAATGACATACAACTAAATTTGTAACAAATTTTTAATCTATACGGTCAGAATTCAATTATATTATACATGTAATTTTTAGTATGCTTTTAAAATAATTGTATTTACTTTTTCTTCTTTTTTATTATTATTACATTTAAGTTCAGAGTCGGAAAAAAAAAAAAAAAAAAAAAAAAAAAGGTTAAATGGCAATTTTTATTTCATGTTCTTGTTTTTTTAAATTATTAATAAGGGTTTTTTTCAATTGTATTTTGAAGGTCTATTGGGCTTTTATTGGTTAGATAAAATTATATGACTTGAGATAATTTGATAAAAAATGAAATATTGTTGAATTTTTTATTTTATTTATTAAACACAGTGTGTGTATAACATACATCTAAACATTCAATTGATAGACCAATAGACATACGTAATAAGTACAAATAATAATAATTTTTTGAAATTTTATCATGTAATGATATGAAAGTCTGCGGGGGAAACAAAATCTATGTAAATTTTAATAACATTTAATGTCTATATAAGTCCTATTAATATCTTGAATTTAATTGCATTTTAATTTAAAAAAAGTCATAATAAAGAGAAAAAAATTGTAACAAATTAATTTGCTTTTCTATAATGTATTCATCAGTTTTTCAATTTCTTATACTGCAGTCATAAAAGCAGCCAAGTTTATTTTATGAAAATTGATTATACATATTTTATGTCAAGTATTGTACAGGTAAGAAATGCGGCACCGTAAATAAAAAATTTAAGACATTTTATGTATTATATTCTTGCGACGTATAGATATGTAAATTATTTTACATTATGGTGTGTATTACAGTCTCTCTCTCTCTCTCTCTCTCTCTCTCTTGCAATATAAGACTGACGCAATACAAAAGATACAAAAACCTTCCCTCTGGGACACGTTGCAATATTGCTTGTCACATTTTATTTCACCTTTGCGTGCAGAAATTTAAGAACATTTCAAATATATACACAAATTTAAGTATGATATTATAGTAGTAGTAGAGTGTTTTTGAAATAAAATTTGAAAACGGTAATAAAAATTTTCAGTATATAAGTCTCAAAAGAGATATATAAAATTGGAAATAATAAAAATAAAAGTAATTTAAATAATTTATATAGTTCAAATGTTTAATGTATATTACCTGTAATATTGAAATTACTATATGTGGTGATCTAATTTAAATTATTATTCTTTTTATTATAAATATAGGTTAATATATATCTGAACATATATGTTCATATCTCCATATATAAACATTATATGGAATATGTGTTTAATTTCAATATATTAGAATATATTTCAGTATACATTTTATTATATACTGTGTTTATAGGGTGTGTGCACATGACGTCATTCTGAATGCTTTTCGATGCTCTTCTTGAGCAATGAATAACATGAGGCCGGATGCTCGTCCAGTAAATTATAATAATTACAACCTGATCACGGGAAAGAAAAAAAAAAGCACTATAAATGCAATAAATTGGATTGCGCATGTAAATGTAATCATGGAGTTAAATGGAGATTGAGATTACATTCAGTAATAAATTCGTTGCATATCAAAATATTGCGTCATGTGAATATGTCATAAGTTTACAATATATAAAATAAATATCATTTCTTTGATTGATCATTTTTACCTTCTCAAATTTTCAAATATAATAACAGAGTGCATGCAACTAAATAGTTATGCTCCCCTCTTCCACCCTTGGCTAGAATTATTTAAATTTATTAATTTGGCATGGAAACCATGATCAAAGATATAATAAATATTTTTTGAGACTTTATTTTGATGTGATTCACATATGTGTGAAATACTTATTTTTATCGACTTTTTTTTTTTTTTTTTTTTTCCCCGTTTATATTGAGTTTCATATATGTAACCGAGTAATATAAGGACAGTAAAAATACATTTTATTAAATTAAATTTTTATCTTTCTAGAAATAAACTTCAAGGTTATCTGGGTTACATTCGATGTCAGTAATTGAATTATATTTACTTCGAAGTAATACTATATCTATTTGCCCTAATTGTATTGATGCATCATGATTCAATAATTTATTTTCAACTTTTTCCTTCATATAGAAAAGTTACATTATTACCTAAGTAAAATATCATTATAACTTGAAAACAAAAAATGATAGAATTATTTTATTGCGATGACGTTGACATAAAAAAATTGAACGTAAAAGATAACTTTAGGAATACAGAAACCATCATTGGTAAATAGACATTTTAAATTTTATTTCCGCTTTGGCATACCATATTAAATTGAAAATTTGCAATTCTCAATTCATGTTTGCTTCAAAATCATGGAAAAACTTTCCTTTCAATCGCGTACATTAATGTAGTATAAAAGTTGCAACTCAAAAAAAAAAAAAATCGGGAACGTAAAAGATCGCTAGTTAAAGAAAAAAAAAGTGGTGGGAGTTGCATCCAAATAAAAGATTCATCTACGCCAAAATTGTCAGTTTTTTCTTACAGTTTCTAATTTGATATTGAATATTTCAAACATATGGATTAAAATAGCATTTGATTCCCCATATCAAAGTAAAGTCAACATTGTTGAGCAACTGAAGTTTTCAGTGCAACTTAACTCTCTCTTATATTTGGAGGCAAATTTGGCCAATTCTTGCACCTTTGTTCATTTATTGACTTATACGTAGTGCTTTTTTGCTTTCTAAAAACTTGTCAATTTATACAATTTATTTTATACTGGTAAACAATTGAATGTGTTTTAATGATTTTAACAAGTATAATTACATTTTTAAATTTTAAAGACTTCAAGGATAGATACCGGGCCAGAAGTAAGGGGGGACTTGTGGGGTCCTGTCCCCACAAAAGAATTTTGAATTAAGATTGGGCTTATATAACTTTCCCTCTTTTTCCTCTTAAAGTCCCTGCATAAGAGTCAAAGCCAGTTCTACCCCTGGATAGACAAGTATACGTAACACTCAATCAATATTATTTTGGGTTGCAGTCTTGGTTATATATGTCACATATTAATTATTGGTACATAATTTGCCTTGAGCAAGACAATATAAACTATTAAATACATCCTTTAAACTGTTCAAAATTTGTGCAAATCGTTGCATTTTTTTTCGGACACTATGCAAAGTTTACAAAGAGACCTTGCTATTATGTCAATTCTGAAAGTACATCTTATTACTGAAAGTTAACAAAAAATGCATTAATATATAATTTTCTACTGACTTGAGGTTTGACTTTGGATTGAAAGGAGAGGGGGGGGGGGAAGAGATGACGAGATAGAGATTGAGGTAGCTGCTGGTTCATTACTGTTAGCTTGCCGCACAATTAAACTCTAATGGCACCCCTGATTGTTACATACATATAATACGTACGTATATATGAACATAGTAAGCAGTAACTGAACATGAGGGTTGATATGTACTGTATATACAATATTATATATAAGAGAAGCATCATACATGTTGTGATGGTTACTGTGAGATTATTTGTCATTAATATGTTCGATCATAATATATAGACACGCCTAGTCAATATGATACATTGCACAGATAAATGAGGATTCAAATCACGTAGAGAGAGAGAGAGAGAGGGAGATACAATTGTTATATACCCTTGTTCTAGCAAGTTATTTGACAACCTTGTTTCATAGTATAGGCCTCAAAGTGATATTGTAATTGGATCTATTGATCCTAAATATATCGATAAATTAATCAGATGTATTTAATGAGTATCTCACTTAAAATTGCATATAACTTAATGGATCCATATTAATATTAAAGCCATAGATCACATAAAACAACATGATTGTGCTTTTTAATGAATAAGCACGAAATGGGATCTTCAAAACTGATGACAATTTTTACCAGAATGTTAATGTAGCCCCACGAAAGAGCGTGAAATTACTGTAAAGTATTCTATTTGAGTGACTATTCATGTTTCTGACGTCAGAAATATGCAAAAATTAGTAACAAATGTTGTGCGGGTTGCATAAATTGAAATTTTCTGATCACTGCTCTACGGAGCTACAGTTGAGTTTTGAGACAATTAAACTAAAGTTATTTATGTTCCCATTTTGTGATATAAATGCTTATGTTTTCTTATGTTCTATTGATTTAAGGGTAAGTTTAGTAAAAATAATACAGATCCACCAAACTAACAATAAGTGCTATAGCAAAAGACACATGTGCTCATGTCTTGATTTAACATGCTTTTTACGGAAGAATGAAGCAGCTTTAACTCGAGTTAGAATGTGTTTTTTTGCTCGATATTGTAGTTATGAAGTGAAGCTATTGTTTTCCTGAAACTATATAATTTATAACTATATAAAATTATAAATTGGTTTAAATTCAGAAAAATAAAAACTTTGAGGCTCAGTATTAAGGTAAAAATTTCAGTGTCGAGAAAATTTTCAATAGCTCAAATTATATTACCCCATAAGAAAGTATATTATTAATTGAAACACAAACACCAAGTCATCTGCTAGCACTTTGTTAGCATTTTTGAGCTCTGCAAGTCAGTTTATTTTTTCACGAAACCCACTTTTTTAGTCTTCTTTTTAAAGGAAAAGACCAGAAGAAAACATAAGCATTTATATCACAAAATACTTGATGGGACTTACATGAATAGCTTTAGTTTGTCTCAAAACCCAGATCCGTAGCATTGATCAGAAAATGTCGATTTATGCAACCCGCACAACATTTTTTTTTTTATTTTTTTTTTACTAATTTTTTGATGTTTCTGACGTCAGAAATATGAATGGTCACGTAAATTTCATACTTTATAGTATTTTCACGCTTTCTCGTGGAGCATTCTGGTAAAAATTGTCATCCGTTTTGAAGATCCCATTTCGTGTTTATTCATTAAAAAGCACATGTTGTTTTATGTGGTCTATGGCTTTAAGTATATACAATCTTACGTCTGTTGAATATTCTTTAACAAAACTATATTTACTATACATTACAATGACACATGAAACTTTTGAAAAAATACGTGATATAATGTTCTACCCGAATACATTCTTTTTGTATAATATGCAGTACTGGTAGGCTGAATGCAATGTTGAATGTATTTTCAAATGAAAAATGATAATAATAACAATAATAACGAATAAAATGACAAGTTTAATCTTCAATGAAATTGCAACAGATATACATGAAGATCAATAAATAATAAATTGAAAATTGTAATAACGTCAGTTTCCTATATATATTGATAATAACAAAATAAATGTCTTTTTATTATAATCATAAAGTTAATATAAAATATAATGGATATTTTAAATAGAATATTAATTGATAATTTTAATCTTTAATTATAATTTGGTATTATAATACTTTATTACATAATTAAAATTTGCATATCTAATTATTCAAAGTGTAAAATTGCAGATATCAGTATCAATTGAGTATGTTTTTAATTTAATTTTATAATTTATGCATCAACATGTCATTTTATATTATATAAAGTGAAAATTTGCTTATTAAAAAGAAGATAAAAAGTAAACATAATTATATTTCATAAATATATAATATTATACTGCACTGTATTTCAGTTTATGTATATGGTTATTTGAACTGCTCCATAAAAACATATCTTCATAGCTTTTTATGAAAATATGCAAATTATATGGAAGTTATTGTTTCATAAAAAGGATATTTTAAATAACATTTTATGCTACCATTAATATTTTAAACTTTTTTCTCTTATTTTGATATTTTGCATGTTAAAAAGTGTTCTTTTCATATTTTAACTCAGCAATAAGTCAAAATAAGTTTTGTTATTATAATTTCAATAGGCAAATAATACATACCAACGTCAATCATAAAAATGTTAGAAACGTTTTTTTTTTTTTTTTTTTTTTTTTTTTTTTTTTTTTTTTTTTTTTGTATTGTTATTTTTTAATTTTTGCTGCATGAATACTTATAGGTGTATATAGACATGTATACAGAAAAACCCTAATTTTAAACGTAAACTGCTCCAACTGTTTTTAATTGAGCCACCTTTATACATGTATAATATGTCTCATTCACTTTGTCAAACGTGGAGAAATCTGCTAATTTTCAAAAATGAGTTTCATTTTTAACTAAACGAGGGAAAATGTCGTTTATATCCTATATAGTGTGAATTATCACCACAAAAATGATGTTTGAGAGCAAGAATGTGCAACGGATAACCAAAACAATATATAGCATGAAAGTAAATTATTAACATTACCGTGCTAATAATCAAGAAAAAACAACAACATACTTTGAGTTGTAAAAAAAAAAAAAAAAAAGAAGTTTTAAGTCTGTATATTAAAAGTTTCAGAAGAAAAATTAGTTTATATGTTAGGTTTATCTCTATATAAAGTTATACGTTGTGTATAACGCAATTTATTGCGAACCGTATTGCTATAAAAAAAGTTGAGTTTTATAATTGACTTATATGGTACCATGTTTACGTATATATAACTTACTTTTTTTCTTTTCAATGTGAAATTCTTATTCTAGACGTATTTTATAGTTTGCTAAAAAAAAGAGCTCAAAGAGAGAGAGAGAGAGAGAGAGAGAGAGAGAGAGAGAGAGAGAGAGAGAGAGAGAGAGAGAGAGAGAGAGGGCACCCGGATGTCAACAAACTCGAAGGAAAATTAATTTGAGGTGTATATCCTTCCTCTCCGCGTCTATATGTACACATTAAACCAGGATATTTGCTCATAGATTCTCATTTAGCTGCCAACTGAAAGTGAATTTGGAAATACTTAAGCAGCAAAAGTATTTTATTAAAAATTGTATTTATATATTTCCTATATATTGTTATTTACTATTTTATATTTTTGACCACGTATATTTTTAATAATGAATATTCTTATTTTTTTTTATCATAATTTAGTTTATGATCTGTTTCTTTATTTGATCAATATACCGTTTAGTATACAAATAATGGAAATATATTATTATTTTACCTATTTGTGTCGCAGCCAATATACTACAACCTAAAATTAATTAATAATTTGTAAATTTTATGGAAAAATATTACGAAAAAAAAAATGATAATACTAATGCTTATATGCTCATATAAAATAAAACCAATAAGTCTTATAACAATAGCGTTTTCAAAGGCGAAAAAGAGCAAAACAAGAGACCCCTGATTTCCTATCTTTTAGTATTGAGGGATTTGTTTCTATACTTTATTGAGGATGGAAATTTTTTAAATAAAGGCTACTCACACACACTTTTACGCGTATATTGAGAAATTTTGAGATTGCAACATTTAAATCTCTCTCTCTCTCTCTCTCTCTCTCTCTCTCTCTCTCTCTCTCTCTCTCTCTCTCTTAAAATGCATTATTTAAATATTATTATGAAATGTGCTATATTTATTTTAAAACAAAACCATAATATTTAAGTAATATACAATTTTAAATCAAAACATTTTTTCGCTATTTTTCCACGCATATAATAATAAATAATAAACTGAAACACAGTCATTAAGCCTTGCGATGCGAGTTAATTCTAAGTCGAAAACAGATTTCAAATTGTTATTTAAAATTATAAAACCCAATATTTTAAATATACGGAATATTGTTATACGTTATTGGTAAAGGAAAGACTTAATTTATATAATATAATACTGTACAATACATTTACAAAATATGACCTTTTAAATCTCTAAATAAAAGCAGGATTAAAATAATTACATTTTATAAGCTAACTTTCATATTGATCCAAAATAATAAAACCAACTTTTATTGTTAATTTATATTAATTAATATTAGTCATTTTATAATACGCGTAAATCCATAATAGTGAACGAGCTTTATTGAATCGTAATAGCTACGACAGCTTAATGATATTGTCATATTTTTAATATACATATAAAATAGAATTTTTAATATTATTTTTTTATATATAATAATGATATAAAATGTATATTATAAAAATTTCAATAACAAAGATATCAGTTCCACATATAGCTTAAAACAATACATAAAATGTTTTCACTATATTTTTTAAAACTACACTGAAAAAAAAATAGTAATATTGTTAATGATTTGAATATACTGAAAACAGTATAGCTTACTTTTCAACATAAAATATGATACGCTAGTTTTTCATTAAAAAGTGTAGTTTTTGATCATTTATTAAAATATATAATTAAATGAAATAGAAAATTATTTGAGTAAATTAATGCTCTCAAATCTGGTGTGTATTACATCATAATAATAATTATCAAAAAATATTAATGATAATTTAACGTTCTGTTTATTAATTGAAGAACTTTTCTTTGGATCATATGGCTTTATATAGCAAAGTATGATCCTCATATTTAAAAAAATATTCTACATTTTTATACTAAATATTTTTTTTTAGTGTATATACATGCATTATTATATTATTTTATATAAAATAAAAATGGTATCAATTTCAAAGCTTTTTAATATCATATATATTATTATATATAAAAAATATATTATATAATACAAAAAAATTTACAGTCCAGTGCTTTATTATATAAAATACCTTTTGTCCAGTTTTTATTATGGTATAGCATACAAAAAAGTGTATACTATATTCAATTTTTACATCAGGATAATAACCGTCATATAGCTGAATATAAAATGTGTTATATAAATATTATGTACGTAAATATAGCGAGTAAGGGGTTAATATATATATATATATATATATATATATATATATATATATATATATATATATATATATATATATATATATATATATATATATATATTTAATAAAAGTATATGGTGCAAAAATGGTCATATCTATATATAATATATATAGAGGGGGTTGAAAATAGCATATGATAAGTATAAAACGGAAATAGCATGGTCATGGAAGACCCGACACTATAATTCATATGACACCCCCTCTACTATATATACAGTATATAAAACCTATATATAATATTAAATGCATCGGACTTTCAACAGATAAGCTATACAATGTGAATACTTTATTTTTTTCCCAATATATGTAAACATAATAAAATATAATACACCCCTTGAAAAAAAAAAAAAATAAAATAGTAAGTTTATATACATATAATCTATGTAAGGTCAATATGATGTAAAATATTTTTAGAGTTTTTTTTTATCTATATACTATAGATAAAAAGTTTTGAATTTCGGAAATACTATAAATTTAAACTATGAGCAAGATATTGCAAAAGTAATATATTTTGTGCGTATGATAGAAAAGTTTTTGCGACTGTTGCGATGGATTATTTAATTTTTAATACTTTAAAACACTCTGAAAAAAATAGACGTTAAAAAGCTTGAACGCAGTTTTGCAATGTTTAAAGCAATGTAAAATTAACGACGTTACTATAAGCGTTAAAATTCTAACGATGGAAACGTTAGAGACGTCACTATATAACGTTAGAATCTATAATGGAAAGACATCGTTTTGGAACTTATTGTGATTCTTTATAACGTTGATGACGTCATTTTAACGCTAAAATTTTAAAGCTTAGTGACGTCATAACAGCTACTTGTATAGTTATACTAACTTATACGTAAATTTCAAAAACTGTATAATAAGTAAAACATAATGTATGTAATATTATGTTGTTGTTTTTTTGTTTGTTTTTTTCAGTAAGAAGATTTTTGTTTTTGTCATCTAAATAGATTATTAAATGTGTAAAGTTATGTAATAAATAAATAGAACCAACCAATAAGGCATAGGCCTTGGCTGGATTTCTGTATGTAAAAATTGAACAATAATAATTTAAAAAAAAAAAAAAAAAAAAAAAAACATTGCAAAAATGTGTACAAGATTGTCAAGACTTATATATATTTTTATTAAAGTTAATTTTTAAAATTTTAACATATTTCTTTTCCATTATACACAGAATTTCTTCTTTTTTATATTCCTGAATTGTTTTGTCTCAATCAGACCGTATTTGGCTCACAGGAAATGAATCAATAAATAATATATTTTTTTTTAAATGTACATTTTCTTATATGATAGTATTATTTGGAGTTAAAGTTAATTTTAGCCAAATTTTGTATGTACCTATGAAATAATTCAAAAGGAGTAGAAGGAAAGTTGCTTGTTTTCTATGTTAGACGTGAAACTCTGCTTTATAGCGGTGTATGTTATACACGATCAGACCAATAGCCTCGCAGTGTAAAATAAATAAGTAAGTACATTGAATTACATTTTAAACCTTAGCTATATTGCATAGAAAATTCACTTACTAAACCAACGGGTAAAATCAATTTTGAGATTAAATTTTAACATTATATACACTAAAAAGCCACTGGATATTTATATTATAACTGTACTCTATATCCACTATACGTATATGATAAATATTTAATAATTTTTTCAATCTATATAAATATTTCATAGTATGTCGATTATTAATTATACTTAAAACACTTTAGGCAATATTGTTTACTTTTTACTACCTACAGGTTATAATAGAATGCAATTTTTATTGTTATTATTAATTTTTTATACTAAAAACTTTTATATAACATCATGTTTTGTAGATATTAAATATTGATGTCCAATAATATATAAAAAAAATACTATCAAAAAAGTTTCCAATATAATGTTTTTAATTTTTAATACATGCGGTATATATATATATATATATATATATATATATATATATATATATATATATATATATATATATATATATATATATATATATATATATATAAACTGAAAAGTGATTCTCTTTGATGGTGCTATAGATTTTCAATATTGGTTGAAACAGAAGGTTAGGTCACGAAACAATATTGCTATAGCAAAGTATTGTTGTTCACAATTTTAAAGTTTTGTTTGAAAAAAAAAAAAAAAAAAAAAGTAGCATTTGTGGTGGTTCAGAGTTATTTTTATCTCTAAATAAAATAAATAATTTTTTATATATATAACTGAATATATGAGTAAACAAATATAAATTTCATTTCTTGCATTATATATTCTTCACAATAAAATTATAATATATACAAATTCATATTTCCGGAAGAAAAACATTGATTTGAACAATCACTTGAAAGTTTGCAACAGTAAAAAAAAATATAATAATAATAAAAACTATTTTGCAGATGCGTTAATCATGAAAGTTTTTACTATACTATATAGGGTGTGTGCGCATGACGTCATTCTGAATGCTTTTCAATGCTCTTCTTGAGCAATGAATAACATTGCTCAGAATAGGACAAACGTAGTTTTTGGCCATTTTCTTAGGGAAAATATCTATTTTTGGTTATTGATACTTGCATACTTGAGATACTAATTCAACCTGTTAACAGCATCAATGCACTCAAAAAAATTCCGAAGTATTTTTAAAGTGCCAAAATGAGTTATTCTCCCATACTGGCCCATGTTATCACTCACTTATGGCATCAACTTTAACATGAATGAAACCACCCTATATATAGTTTGTAAATAAGAATTTAACGTTGAGTTTTTTTTTTCTGATAAAAACCTACAATTATTGTATTCATTATAAATAACATTAACATGGAAAGTTTACAGTTTTATCCTAAAAAACTAATAATCTCAACTAAATACTTCACATGAAATCAATATTATGAACAATAAAAGCAAAAAGCTATAAGCACACGTATATAATTTTTACTTATCCTGACCACGTCAAATTATAACTGCATACTTTATTTTCCCTTTAGTTAAAATGTTTCTAGACCGAACCTACATTGAACCAACACCGCTTGCAATGTATTTGATTGTTACACACGAACGTTACAATGAGCTGCCAAATATGTTGTCATGGACAACGTGAATGTTTCACCACATCACGAACTAATGGAAAATGTCCATCAACAATGTTCTCTATCATAAAATATTGATTTTAGTTTTTTTTTTTTAATCAAAACGTAACATAATAACATTGTTGAGGTTATTCAAACAAAAGAAAAAAGAGACCCAATGGATGCTTATTTGCTTTTCTGTACGTAACACTGTAGTATTTGTGTAAGGATTTGGTTCCAATTGAAAAGTGTCAAATTTTGAATTAAAACACGTTTCATACAAAAAGAGTAAGTATTTTTAAGCCTGCTCGCTGCTTTTATGAGAGGATTTGTAAGAGAGAGAGAGAGAGAGAGAGAGAGAGAGAGAGAGAGAAGGGAAAATTTCAAATTAAATATCAGAAAAAATTTTATAAAAAATTAAACAAATAGTAAATTTTTACACCTAAAAAAATAATAATAATATAAAAAATTAAATTGCAAATGTCCATGGAAAAGGTTCTGTACATACATGAAATAAATTACAATGAGATATTTTAAATATTACATTTTAAAAACTTCTTTCAGGAAAAACAAAAGAAAAGATAATTAAAAAAATCTTAACATTATCATGATGTTTTTTTTTTTTTTTTTTTTTTTTTTTTTTTTTTTTTTAAACGAATGAGGCCCCACGCACGCCGCATTCAGTAACGGACATCCATTACAATAGTTCAACAATATTTACTAGTTTTAATGTACATATGAAACTATATGCATGACCACATGCATATACCTACATATATATTTACATTGCCCTGGTCCGTCTCCTTTTTTTTATTTTTTTGTTGTTGTTGATACATACACATATAGGCCTATATATTAAAAAAATACTTGTTATACATGTATACTCTTTTTGAAAAGTCAGCCCGATTGCAGGTCTTGCCTGGCTACACAAAACTGACTCTTCTTACAAGCGCCTTTATTAGTCTTATTTTTAAATTTCAATCACTGCTAAAACATATTAATAAAAAAAAAGAAAAACAAAGGAAAATATGCTGTAGTTCAATTTATGGGTCACTAATATAATGTAATCGCAGTAATTAACTGCATTGCAGCACTGCATTTGGTGCCAAAATAAAAGCATATAATATTTATTATATCTCTAATTAAAATGTCTAAAGAAATTTGACTTTTAGACACTAATTATACTCAGCAGATTATTTAATTAGTATTATATACTTTTACAACAATAATTCTCAATCCATAAAAAAAAAACACATTAGCAATATTATTTTAAATCATCAATATCATAACACTATAACTTTTAATCTCTATGGATAAATATGCAAATAAGATTAGTATATTATTAAATTTAATTAAATTTAATTTTCATTAACCAATATTATATTATCTCATATAATTTTATTATCATATAATTAACCTCTCTTATTTTATACCCCATATTATTATTATTATTATTATTATAAGCTTCTAAATATAAATCTAATCATAATAATTCTAAAAGGATTATAAAAATTTAATTTAAAAAAATCTCATTAAAAAGTAATATAATTTTTTTGATATACCTGTAAAAAAATGTGTCTTTGAAAAAGTTTGGTGATCAATTTAAAATTATTCTCTTTTTATGTATACTGGTCTCTATCAGTTATTTGCAGGCATCTACTCAATTCTGATTATGTATTGATGAGTCGGAGAAGTGAGCTTTTGCTCTTCATGGCAAAGTGAGAGTGAGAGAGAGAGAGAGAGAGAGAGAGAGAGAGAGAGAGAGAGAGAGAGAGAGAGAGAGAGAGAGAAAGGGTATGCCTTACATATATATTTCATGAAGAACGCGATTAATTATTCGCGAGTTTACTCGAGTGCCTGCGTCTCCAACGTAGAAGCTAATTATCGCCTAAGAGCGTCTCACATAGATTTAGTAACTTTGGGAAGAAGAGAGTGAGAGAGATTTAGGGGTGAGTTTGACATCTCTGAGACGTTAGAGGTCATAATTATTTGACCCCATTTAACCCCACCTCTGCATCGATATCTATCTTGTTCTTTGCTTTCTCATATAATCTTATATCCTCTATTTTTTTTATATATACATTGTATGTATAACACCTCATAAAACTAATTACTATTATAATTAGACTATTGATACTTAATTTTTAAAATAAGTATAATATCTGAGAATCAAATTTAAGTTTAAAGACTTGCTAGCTCTCTCTGCATATAATTTTAATATAATAAATATATTCAAATGGAGCTTATCGGTTTAGCGCGCAGGGAAACGCAGGGAAAGCTATATAAGGGTCCCCTAATTTAACATTACGATTTTGGGGAAAACCCTTTTTTTTTTTTTTTTTTTTTTTTTTTTTTTTTTTTTTTGCGATTTTTGATTAAACTATGAGACATTTAAATCAGAAATACTAGACTTACTTTTACGTGTTTTAAGACATAGAAATTTGTTGAGGATTTTTTAAACCGATAACCTCCATTGTGACTTTTTTTTTATTCATTATTTTTTTTTTTTGCCTGCGTATATATTTTATAAGAAGGTATTTCATTAATGTTTCTATTTATATTTATATACGTATAACTAAAAAATAAACTATAAAAGATAAGGTTGTAAATAATTTGGAAATCAGCTACCAGTTTTGTTTTATACAAAATTTATTGTTGAGGGAACGTCTCCCTGAAGTAATTAATTGTTTCAGTTTATAAATAGAAAACACGAGAGCTCTCTCAAGAAACAAATTAAGTATTGATTTAAAATATCACAACAGCAACAGCAAAAACAGTCGCATCTTTTGACATATCTACTGTCAAAATTTGCGAGAGTAATTAATGACTTTTCAACGTGAAAATTTATGAAGTCAAACTTATTTTTATATATATATACAAATTTTATTTTGAAATATATTTTAGTAATAAATTTACAAATGAAATTTTATACCCACTCTTCACGTTGAAACTCATGTTCTTTTTCTCCATTCGTTTTGTCATTTTTGCGAAAGAAAAAATAGAATAATATAACGTTTTAATTTTCATGAATCCGGTTTTAATGGCATATATTCTCAACCATATATAAATATTAGGTTTCAACTAGTTCTATAATTATACCAAAATTTAAACTGGATCACTTTTTAAATTGGTTTTATTTTATCATTTACAAGGTTTTGTATAAGATTTTTTAATGTACAAGGGCGTTATCGGTTAAAAAAATAAACTTCCTAAACGATGTCTAGTATTACTCATGAATGAAACAATATGGTCCCTGTGCAATAGTAGAGATCCCTATAATTTTCCTGTATCTCATGTAATTTGAGCCCGATAAACACCATCGGAGCTCATTGCACATAAATATATATTTGTGCTTCAGCAGTTAAAAATATTCCAATAAACATAATATGTATAGGTTGGTGAGATGAATCAAATACATACAATCATACTCCTTTGGGATTTATTTTATGCTGCTCAATAAAACTAGATTGACAACGAATCGTAGATCCCGAACCCCAAAACTCCTTTATTATAATGTCACTTAAAAGTGTGTGTGTGTGTGTGTGAGAGAGAGAGAGAGAGAGAGAGAGAGAGAGAGAGAGAGAGAGAGAGAGAGAGAGAGAGAGAGAGAGAGAGAGAGAGAGAGAGAGAGAGAGAGAGAGAGAGAGAGAGAGAGAGAGAGAGAGAAATTACGTTAAGTATGACAAACATGCACGAATATAAAGCGAGTGTTTTCATTTTTGAGTTTGTGAGCTGGCAAATGGATGTTGATTTATGAATACTTGTTGTGCGATGTGTGGAGCTTTGAGAGAGAGAGAGAGAGAAAGAGAGAGAGAGAAATCTATCAATCTTGCTCGTGTTGCTGAGGTGTCACTTTTGTCTCGTCTATACTCGTCATCAAGAGTCAGCAAGCCGGCAGACATGAGCGAGCACGAGACATATAAAATATGTGATACACCGCACGCACAAACAAACGTCAGCAAACTCATTCGTTTTAATAAGACGAAATATTGCAAGTTTTTTTTTAAAGTAGAACAAAACTCAAGACTGTGTTAATGATAAATTATAAGACAAAAAATTAATCTATACGTATTAATGCAAAATAAATATAAGATTATAAAATTTTAATTCTTCAATCTCAAAGCGATGTACAATGGTATTTAGTTTTCTCTTATTCATCATGTAAGCCGTATTTATTTCAGATGCCCACTCGCATTGAACATTGTGAAATGTAGGACTTTACAGGAGTTGAACAGGTAACCGGAAGTTGGTCAGTGGTATAGGTAAAGGAATAGGAATTGTTTATACAACAACCTTTGAAAAATGATGATTATATTTTTGAATGAGCTTAAAATTTCAATTACTATTACATGCGTTATTTAAATTTCTTCGGTCTATACCTATACAACAATTTTATCAAAAAATGCTTATTAGTCTCGCAAAATAAAAAATCCTTCATTTTTTTGATTGGCTGATTGGTTTCACGTCATCACAGGTATACAAGCAATTCAATTATCTTGTAAATATTTGTTATTGCGGTACTTATTATCTAAATTTGCATGAGTTCAATATACAGAAATGTAATTTAATTTCTCTCTCTCTCTCTCTCTCTCTCATACACACATTACCATATAAATTTGTGTTATTTGCAGTATTCAGTATATTGAATGAAATTTGGACGAAAACTCACCCAATTTATGGGTGTTGTTGACTAAAACAAGTTTTGAAATAAACAATTTTTTATACAATTCTGCTATATAAAAAAGTGTTATAAATGAAACAAAAAAATGTTAAATTACAAAATAGTTTTGTGTAATTGCAAAAAAATAATTAAAGTTTAATTTCAAATAGCACTACAATTAAGTTGTTTTATTTTTTTTATTTTTTTTTTCATTTCTTTAGAAAACACGCAAAAGTATAAGCAAAAATCTGTTTCATATTATAATATTAAAAAAAATTAATTAAACTAAGAATTAAATTGACTGCAATATCTACAAACACAGTTATGTATAATACATAATTGAAAAAAAAAAGATTATTAAAATTTAAATAACTTTTACATTTTTTTTTCTATATTAAAAAGGAACGAGAAAATTATAAATAAACGACAAAAAATCTGTTACATGCTTCTTAATTACATTTACAAGGCATCTTATAGAAATCCAAGTTCTTACTACTTTTTTTTTTTTTTTTTAATTTTATAAATGTCTTGTATTTTTATTTTTAATATACTTTATATCTCCCTAACATTGAAAGAAAAAAAAAGCACGCGGGAGATATTTTTTAATGTTTCAGGTTGACATCGCGGTGTAAGTTAGAAATAATTTAATACCTGTGTACTTTCCGCCGACATTTTGCACTCGCGTGGGTTTGCACAACATGGAGCGAAACTCATGTTTTGTCATCCTGACTCACTTTTTTTTTTTTTTTTTTTTTTTTTTTTTAATATAACTTGAATTTAACATGTCCTCTGAGTTTTTTATTTTTAATATTAGCTTCTATTTGAAATATATTTTTTAGTTGCCATAAAAAGTTTTGAAGAAAAAAAAATTAACATCTGATTTTTAAAAGTAAAATAATTTAATTAATTATCATTATAGCTGATCTCTCATTTCAAAACTTAATTTTAATAATTGAAAAATCAATATGCTGTACAGTAATTGTAATAAAATAACAAATCAATCCTTCAGTACAATTTTAATTTAATTTACTTACTTAAATGAGCAGTATACTTGCAGTATAAGATTTAAAATATTCGCTTATACTATATACAGTATAGCATTCAACATTTAGAAAAAGGTTTTTCTCCTTTAATTTAGTAAAATGTTGTTTCTTGTATATTATGCATACAAGGTTTCAATGCTTGAACAATACACGCAACAGAATGTATATTTTCCTGCACTTGACATTTTCATAATATTTAAACACAGCCGTGGAGTGCTTACCACCCTATTTTAATTATTTCAGCTCAACGTCTCAACTTGGACACTTTTTGTATTCACGCCTCTCAAGTCTACTTCTCTATACAACACAAGCTTTTTGTAGTTTTTTTTTTTTTTTTTTTTTTTTTTTTTTTTTTTTTTTTTCATAAAAAAAAAGTAGATTGTTTTTCATTAACTTAAACTGACACTTCACTTTTTGTTAGAGTTATTTACACTTACATAAGGCATAATTTTTATTTATTTTTTTACTTTTTTTACTTCAAAAATAAAACCAAAATGAACAAAGCATTCACCCTAAAATGAAAGAACTTTAGTTAAATTAAGTACAGAAGGTATACTAATTTATTATTTGCAACTCCAAAATAACAAACTACAGCAGTACTGTTATTTATTAATTTATCTTTTCAAAAGTAAAAATACGCCTTTTGAAATAATTGAATTGTTGATATTTCTTATAACGTTAGCTTCAGCTAACAGATTGTTATAATAATAATTTCTGATATAAACATGCGACATGCGACACGTATAATATATTTTAAAGATAAGATAATCTTTAAAATCATATCACCGTTAATTATTATACGGTGAGATCTAGCTTTAATATAAAAATATGACAATTTTGTTTATATGTTAAAACTTGAAACACACCCATATTAAATATTTATAAATATTAAAATACTTATGGGGTTGTATTTTTCAATATATTATCTATGAACAAAATCTTAAAATTTTATTGCAAAAAAAAAAAAAAAAAAAAAAAAAAAAAACTTATTTTAAGTTCTAATTTATTCATGAACTTATTTACCATCTCAAGGCGACTAAACGTGAGAATAACAATAGGTGGTCAACAATGACATGTTAATCTATCTTTTAAAAATTATAACAAATAATATAAACATCATCTATATTATAATATGACTATTATATCATCAGTATTATGTTTTCTCTAATGACTATTATACTTTTTAATTACTACAATATTAATAATTATAATTATCATATTAATTAATGACAAATAATTATATATACAATCTAAGTGATGACGTTTAATTTATTATTTAATATTTTATAATTTATTATTAGCATGTTTTTTTTTCTTAGTAAAATATTTAATTGCTATATTGTATGTTATTAATAATAATAATTATGTAGATATATTTTTTTGGGTTTATTTATTTTAGAAATCTTATTAATTATATTTTTAAAAGTTAATTAAAGTGTCATTACTTTTTCTCATGATACACGTAAATATGATATTTGTTAACTTTACAGTACATAAATCTGCTGTATAAAATATTAATTTCTTGAATATTTTATTTTGTATAATTAAAATATCTCTCACAGGTGCTACTTTATTATAAGATATTATGTCAACAAAACGTGGTACTTAAATAATAAATAAGATTATGTAAATTAATAAGGTGTACAAAATTTTATATATTATTAAATAAATCTCTGTCTTTTAATTATTGTAATTTTTTTTTCTTTAAAATATTATTTTTATTTTATGCTGTAATTTTTTTTCTCTGTTATAATATTACCCTCTAAATGGACCACTTGCCATGAATGAACTTTTCAAAATAATTGGAAATATTCTTAATGCATTTCCTATGGAAAAATCTTTTTCACATACTTGTTGCAACAATTAAAAACATTTTATTGCAAGAGGTTCATCCTTCTTTGTAGATAATTTAGACCATATAGAAGGAATTAGACAAATTGAGTGATCACTAATCCCCAAATGCTTTTTTTACCGTTATGATTATTAATCAACATAATTATTATTATATTTTTATACAAAAGTTGTTTGTTTGTTTTTTCCAAGGCAAAATACACCCAAGAAAAACTCATGTCATTTTTTTTCTCGTGTCAGTTAAAGATTCTGGAAAAAAACTTCTGATTTTTTTTATGGAAAGGTACTGAATTTTTTACTCTGCACATTCTGAAAAATTCAGCCGTATGCAAATTTTTTCAAGTTCATTTGCCGAGTTAAGGTTTTGCTTTCTGCACAACCTCGCAACAATATTTTTTACAAATTATACGTTGCATAATAGTAATAGCATATATAGTTATTTTACCTACACAGCAAAATATTACGTTCTTTGGCGTTTTATGAGTTATTTTATACTTATTATTAGTTATGATATATAAAACAAAGCATAGTTTTAAGTTAAGTTTTTCAATATTTGTTCCATATACTGGTGATGATATTGCATAATTATACTTATAAATGTGTTTCGAGGACTATAAATGGGTACTCTATACTCTCTTTAGCTTCAATAAAAATAATTTGAATTTAAATATAAAATGTAAGTTCTTTGTACAGCATTTGGGCAAACCTATTTAACTTTATTACCTACTTCCTATGTGCACTAATTGTAAAATCAATCTAAATTAGAAATTAATAAACCTACAAACTATCAAAACTCACTACTATACGTTCTTGTCCATACAATAAAATATTAAAAAAAAAATGTTTTTTTCTTCCCAATATAAAAAATTATAAATATTACGATGATAAATACACAATTAATGTCATATTTATTTATCAAACAAAAATTTGATTAAACTATTTACTCTAACAATAAGTTAACAAGTTAACGTAATTTAAAACACCTTTAGTTTGTTAATATAAAAATAAATATAATGTTATAATAATATTCAAAAATATTGTATTATACAATTTAAAAATTTATTCTCACATTATTTAAAATAACATTAGTATACAGTATATAGAAAGAGAATAATAGAAAATTATATCAGCAGGTAAACAAGAAGGATTAAAATGTATAAATTATTTAAGTTTAAGTTGACATTCGTTTTGTGTGTAGGATGTTATTGTTTTGTTGTTCTTAGAACTGATTTGTCATGAGACCGGACGTTGCATTTTGTATTTCATTTATAATGAGACGTGCATAGGAATAAGAGAGAGAGAGAGAGAGAAAGAGAGAGAGAGAGAGAGAGAGAGAGAGAGAGAGAGAGAGAGAGAGAGAGAGAGAGAGAGAGAGAGAGAGAGAGAGAGAGAGAGAGAGAGAGAGAGAGAGAGAGAGAGAGAGAGAGGCGCCAAAAGACCACAATCCAACGTGGGTGACAATATCCTTATTAAAATATGACGCCTTTATGTTCCAGACATATATTATACCGTTTACAGACTTGATTATGAATGTGCTTATATTATTTAATTTATATATATATATTTTAACTTTCTAGACGGCGCCGGCAATATATGGTAAATTAGTTGAATTAATAATTATTATGTTTATTTGATATATATTAATGCAAAGAATTTGACACGCAAAAGCTAATAGAATGCATGATGGCATAAGAATTATTCAATTCAGTCAAGAATAGAATTCTATGTGATTATAATTGAACAATATGAAATGAAAACAAATGAGAAAAGGGTTTGGAGAACCAAAAAAGGGTGTTCTTCATAACATGGTATGTAGTATAATTTGGAGGGACCCAGGTGCGTTGAAGCTTTCTGTCTGACGCGGCTTGAACTAATCTCTCTCTCTCTCTCTCTCTATCTCAACACACACACACATAACAATGGACCAACATAATGTCACTGCCAACTTTATCAAAAACCCCAGTTCTAAATGTAATCATTATTTTCATTGCTATATATACATATATGTGTGCAGTACGTGAACAAATAATAATTTTACAATTATAAATATTTTCAGTTTCCAAAAACAATCTTTTACTTGCAAAATTTTTATGTGAAAAGTTGTTAGCTTGTACTTTTATTTTCATAGCTTTTTATATATAACTCTCTTTTTAATTAAAAGTTATTTTTTTGAGAGAGGGAGGGGGGGTATGTTTAAATGTTTTTACAGTTGCAGAAGTATTATGAAAAAAAAATCCTCTTTGTCTGTGTTGTGATTCTAAATTTTATTAAAAATTGTGGTTGTATTTTTATGGTATCCTGCACAAAATTATAAAGTATAATAATATTAGATACAAATTTAACGGTAATAGTACTCTTTGCATACGACACAAAAAAAAAAATCCTTTTTTGATGTTAAGTTTCTCAAAACTTCCCTGTTACCATCAAAACGTATGCTAAATTTAAAAAAAAAAAAAGTTTTCACCTCCAGTTTCTAACTGCATAAATACGATTTCCAAATAAAAAAAAAAATCATTTGTTTGTTCACCAAAAATAGGGTCAAGTGCGTAAGCAAAAAAAATAACATTATTTCTGTGACAAATCAAAAAATAGCAATGGAAAGAAAGGAAGAATAAAATCTACAGATGCATAATATTTATTATTATTACAGTAGCAAAGAATTTTATATATTTTTTTAATAAAAATACTTAGTAGTAAAAATGAAAATATTTTCATAGGAATTATAATTGAATGGAAGCTAGGAGATGGTAACGTTATTAAAATAAACACATGTCAATCAATGTATATAAGTGCGGAGATGTCTTTTTATGCTCCCTTATTGGCCGTCATCTCTCTCTATATAAGGAAGGCAAGCTATAGGGGGAGGTTTGTATTGTTAGTGCCGTGAAGTGGCTGATTTTGATGTGTCCAGACAGCTACGACGTTCAAGTGCTATATTCAATGTACTTTTGTATGTGTGTAACAATAAAGGGGCAGTCTAGCCATCCAAGAAAAAAATCAGTTTAAGATGTAGATCACCTTGAACAAAAAATTGCATAATATTCTAAATATCAACGCTAATTTGGCTGGAGTCATTGATTTCTTATTTATTTTCCATTTACAATATGACAGCTATACGGGTGCAAATGCTGAAAACTATGAACAATAAAAAGAATCAATTCTTGCTTTTCTCAACACTAAAAAAATACGTCTTCTTAATAATAGCACTAAAAGAACCAAGTTGAAATATTTCCACAACAGTCCTATTAAAATATTTTTTAAATAATGCACTATGAGACAGGACAATAATTGAAGTGGTAAAATTTTGAATATTTTTCACCTCAGCTGCATAAACTTAGTGCCAATAAAACAGGTGACGAGTGTTATTTTTGCAAAGAAGGAAGAAGAATTTCTACGCTATATATGTGAAGAGAAATAATATATAAACAAAATAAAAAAATTATACGTACCCTTACAAATCTTATCTTAGAAAATGTTATATTTCATATTATTTTGCTGCAGTATGATGCAGTGCAATTAACATAAGTACTTCATGTTATTACATTGTATTACAAAAGTTAAAACACAATGTTTGAGATCGTGTCGTTAGACAATAATTGTGACTTGTACAATGCATGAGCTATATTTATAAAATGTTGAATAAATTTTGTATATTATTTAAAATTTGCATACTAAAAAAAAAAAAAAAAAAAAAAAATTAAACACTTTCTTAAAATTTCCCTTATTAATATAATATATCCTATAATTAAAATTAAAGTAATAAAAATGAATTATAATAATTATTAATTAGAAAAGCAGTCAAGACATTTATAATATTTTAACTTAATATATATATATATATATATATATATATATATATATATATATATATATATATATATATATATATATATATATATATTTATTATTTTTGTGCACAAACTTTTAGGCTTATATAACTAAACTATATATGTATATACAATAGTTAGATTAAAACGAAAGAGCAGAAAAGTTTATTTTATGTGAAAGTAAAAGACAAAAGAAATACATTTGAATAACGAAATTTTAACAAGAAAAGTTGGGAAGTTACTGCTTTCTTTGTGTAAACTTTATTTAAAGACGTCATGACAAATTAGCGAGCACATTTCCAACTTGTTGTTTGTTGATCTCACACACAATCTCATTCGTGAGTTCTATCAACTTTCTCGTCTAACAAAATCTTTTTTTAATATATAATTCAGAAATTAGTCTATTTTATTATATAAATTTTATTCTATACTAAAAATCTGTTTTTATTTTCATTTGGTTATTTATATGCCTTTGAAAAATCAAGCAGAAAACATTTTTAAGTTATTTTTATTATTTTTGCTCAAAAGATCCTTTCTAATCTTACTATATCATTCTATATTTATAGCCCCTAAGATTATGCAACTGGCATGTCCACGAGATTTTGCGTTATTTTAATATAGGTTTCACAATAGAAGTAAAATTCTACGTAAACCAATGCCTCATACGAGTCTATATAAAGAAAATCTGTAAAAAACTATTGAAATATCATCTTAAAAAAAAAAAAAAAAAAAAAAAAAAAAAAAAAAAAAAAAACTTAAAATAAATTTTTGCCTTAAAAATATAAAAGCATTTAAATCTGTCAAAAAATATATATATTGCTGATTTTAATCACATTTTAAACTTCATTAAAAATAACGTTAATTTGAAATATTATACTGCTAGTCATGTCAATTATAAAAAAAAGTGCAGAGATTGGCAGTTAACATGTATCGACATGAGTTTGAAGATCGTGGGAAGTTGAGGTACATTATATAGATTCTTTAAACGTCAGCAGATGATGACGCAGCTCAATAACATCAGGGGTTGAATCTTTTCTTTCTTGATTGCAATCCCCCCTCTCTCTCTCTCTCTCTCAATGTACCGCGTATTCTGTGTGCTATGTAAGAGTGACACTAATTAAGTCAACAACCTCTTTGTCAAAATAATTCATGCACAATCATCACTCATGTTATACATGGTCAGGACTTTCCCATGCATTGTTAAGAATCACGTATGTTATCTTTTAGTACATGAGTTTTTTTTTCTTCTTCTTCTTCTTCTAATGCACCTGTGATGGACTTATAAAACGATTGTCTCTGTGATAGTTTCTGAAACTTACGTTATTTATATCTCGTAATTCCAAGCAGTTAAGATATATTAAAGTTTTCACACATATAAATAATCAATATTTGTATCGATAATTTCTATATTATCCCCTGTTAAAGGCGTAGAACACCTTGCACAAAAAAATTGTGTAATATCCTAACAAACATGAAAATCAACGTTGATTTGTCCGTAGTCATTGATTTCTAATTTATTTTCCATTCACATAATGCCACTGGCGGTCACTGACGTCACAGTTCGCTTGTTTTACGCGCATAAACCGGGCGAGCTGTGACGTCAGTGACCGCCTGCAGTGGCATTTTGTGAATGGAAAATAAATTAGAAATCAATGACTCTGGCCAAATCAACGTTGATTTTCAGGTTTTGTTAGGATATTACACAATTTTTTTTTGTTTTAAGGTGTTCTACGCCTTTAAGAAACCACTGGAATAATAAAACTTGCATCTAGAACGTATTGCATTAAATTAACTATCTATATATTATTTTTAAGTAACTGATTCCATAAATCTCAATTAATTCTTAATTAATTTTTATTAATTAATATAATTTTATTTGAGTTAAACTTTTAAAAAGCTGACATTCATTCTGGAATGTTGATGATATAAAAGTATATAATTTATAACAATTTTTTTTAACGGAATAAAATATTTGGAGACATTTCCAATATGCTCTTAAATCCAACCAATGTTTTCCCAGTGAATATAATTTAATTTCAATTACAGTATATAATAGTAGCAGGTTTTCCAAGCACAAAAATCGATACTCAAGTGGTAACATTAAATTTACAGCGCATATAATATATTTAAATTATGTTCATGCACGTAAGATTTTAATGTATACGTACATTTTTTTTTTAACTCCTTTACCTTATGGGAATTTTTATATATCCCAAAACTCATTAAAATACTTTTTTATAGACTTAATATTTTTAACTTATATGCTTTTCGTATACTTTTTTTAAAAAATTATCCAAGTATTAAAAATCATGTTTAAATTAAAAAAAAAAAAAATGTTATTTTAACATTCAAGTCATAAAAGTTTTTATGCTTACGTAATCAAATTCCACAAGAGTACATTAAATTTTTTAAATTAGGTAAATAATAAACTAAGATTCCTTACTCTGAATATCAATTATAGAAAAAAGAGTGGCGGCGTATTTTTATAAGATTATATCAGAGGAAAAAGTGATAAAAAATGTTGTCAGTAGCATTTTATAGCTATTTCAAAATGTCTGGGTGTAAATGTTATAAAAATTATATACAGATAACAAGAGTTCGTGAGTTTTATATCAAAATATTAATTTTTTTTAATCAATTATATAATTATAAAAAAAAAATGTAAATATGACGTTTGCATCATAAAACATCTTAATTTTCCAACAATAACTATACAACCTAAATACTACAATTTTGACAAATATTTCTAGCTTGCAATAATAGTATACTCTGCGGAAAATACCACTTTTTTATTTTAAAATTTAAATTTATTTATTTCGTTTCTTTCTCCTATACAATGAGTGTACAAAAAGAATGCATCTGCAATAGGTTTTGTATAAAGAAAAAAAAAAAAAAAAAAAAAAAAAACGCACTGAGAATCAATCGTCAACCTTATTATACTAACTTAATATACTATAGTACACAATACATAAAAAAAATTCGAATGTAGAGCAAAAAGCCTACACAAAAACGTTTACAGGCGTATCATCCATTTTTATATACCTAAAAATCATATCTGTAATCTTAATGCATGAATCCATACATTGTACTGTTATTGATTATATGACAAATGAATTAAATTGGTCGAATATTTTGAGCACTTTATGATTCTTTTTATAACTATAATAACTGAATGAACCCCACCTTTATATTTCTAACCTGAATGAGACCAATTTTCAAAAAGACATCAACTTCAGACATTTAATAAGTTATAGGAACGTTTCTAATGATAATAAAAACTTTAGGAAAGAAGACTAGAATACAGAGAAACTCACTCTCTTTATTTTAAGATTCCTAAGATGCATTTTATTGATCATGAAGTCGAGTTGAAAGTTTGATTTGAAAGTGATCGTAAAGGGCAAAAGTTTCAATAATTCTACTATGGCTATATATAGGAGCTAAATATATATAAAAGAGGGTAGTCGTCGTTTCTATATAGTCTTTTTCTTTGCACAGAGTAATCACCCCCAAACACCCAGTACCATTCACTCCCCCTTACTTTGCCCCCTTACACCACACACTTTCATACTCCTCTCTCTCTCTCTCTCTCTCTCTCTCTTCCTCTCTCTCTCTCTCTCTCTCTCTCTCTCTCTCTCTCTCTCTCTCAATCCCGTCTATACTGAATGTGTGCACAACGTAAAAAAGGGAAGAACGGTTTGAAATCTTAAGTTAAATGATGTGGAAATATTTTAGGGCTACTACAGAAGTAGCTTTTATACACTTCCCGTACATGTACTTTAAAAAAAAATATTAAAAAATGAAAAAAAAAAGAAAAGATATTATGAAATAAAGCATATTGATCTTTTTAAAAGCATACAGTATTTTATATATGAACAGTTTAAGTGCTCAGTGAAGAAAAAAAAAATTGTGCGAAAGGAATAAAAATTATTTTATATCAACTAGTGGATTTAATATATTATATAAAAAATATAATACAATTTTATATAAAATAGTAATCTCATAATATCGTATGTAAATTAGGTGCAATTTAACCCAAGAAAAACTTTAAAACATTCTTAAATAGTCTTGAATACATCTCCCTAGAGATCTATATAAAAAACTTCTATATTCACACAAACGAGGCATTTGAGAATATTTTTAACATTAATGATTTTTTTTAATCCCCACTCAAAAAAACTTACGATAAAATGGAGGTGTGTTTATCTTGATTCCATAACGATTCGTATCTATTATTATATACATTATAATACACAACTTATAATCTTTATACGTATAATTGTTGTTTTTTATGTCTATAAATAATAATAATAATTAACGGCTTTGATGACGATGATGATGATTTTTGATCATTAAAAAAAAATCTACGAAAGAGTCAAAGTGAAAGTAAAAATTTCCATTCCATTTAAAGTAATGATTTGAGAGGATGGGACAGAGAGAGAGAGAGAGAGGAGAGAGAGAGAGAGAGTGAGAGAGAGAGAGAGAGAGAGAGAGAGAGAGAGAGAGAGAGAGAGAGAGAGAGAGAGAGAGAGAGAGAGAGAGAGAGAGAGAGAGAGAGAGAGAGAGAGAGAGAGAGAGAGAGAGAGAGAGAGAGAGAGAGAGAGAGAGAGAGAGAGAGAGAGAGAGAGAGAGAGAGAGAGAGAGAGAGAGAGAGAGAGAGAGAGAGATCAGAGATAAATTTATTTCAATACATGTACTGAACTTTAAAGAAAACAATATAAATGCATTTTATTTTCACAAGAGAAATCCAGTGATCTTTGATTTTTAAATGCTGACTTGCTGACCTAAAATACGGATTCATTTGAAGTCTCTTTATATTATATAATAATGAAAAAAAAATAATCAAAAAAGGCAAAAAAGAAACACAATGTTCTTCGTATACAGCAATCGTAACGCCTTGCACGCTCGCTCCATTATCTGAAATCGATAAGGTTAGCTTGCACACCCAAACTATTGTGTTCCAAAAGTTGTATGCAGTCGGCATTGTCGATCTTTATTCCAGACACTCAAGTGAATTCAACGTCTTGATGTGCGGTGTATGTGCCAACCTCATACAGAGGAAAATAAAATCCCATCACTTCCTTCTGCACTGAAAAACGACGCCGATGCTTTTTAGATTACTTTTTATGATACTAAATCGAACTTCATGATTTGAAGATCTTATTTTCATTATTCTTATGCTTTATTTCTCTTACAAAATGAAATATTATAAAAGAAAGATAAAATCATTTTGACGAATTGATTTTTTTTTTTTTTTTTTTTTTTTTTTTTGCTCATAAGTGGTGGTTCAAACATTGGTGGTTTGAAGTGATTGTTGTTAGACTCTTGTAAAATATAATATTTCAGGTCAAAATATATAAATTAAAATATTTCATAATTTTTGGCATGTGCTCAATTAAGTGGTAAAAATGTTTCTTTTGAAATTCAAATTAATAAAAATCAGACCAATTATTTACGTTTTTCTAATCAACAGAGAGTAAACAGTAGAGAGAAAGAACAAGAAAGAGAGAGAGAGAGTGTGTGTGTGTATGTATGAGAGAGAGAGAGAAAGAGAGAGAGAGAGAGAGAGAGAGAGAGAGAGAGAGAGAGAGAGAGAGAGAGAGACAGAGACAGAGACAGAGACAGAGACAGAGACAGAGACAGAGACAGAGACAGAGACAGAGACAGAGACAGAGACAGAGACAGAGACAGAGACAGAGACAGAGACAGAGAAGTTTTATGTGGTAACGATTTACCTACATTACTCTCATTTGCAAAGTGATTTTTCGATTTTATTAAAATATTAAATTGATATACATCTAAAGAATAAAGTGAAAAACAAAATTTTAGCAATTTATTATTCTGAGTGAAAATGCCATAAATAAATCACACAGAATAAATATTATTAAATATTCACTTATACCCAAATCCCCTGAAATATTCACAAAGTGTATAATAAATTTGAGCCAGTATAAAGAGTAAATATGTTCAGGTGTTATATTATGAAATATTTAAACCCCCCAAGTTTATAAATGTCATGAGAATTTCAAGCTACTTTTACGCGAGGGATGAATCAGAATGCAAGACTCAGCTCCATCTCTTAATTTTACCTGATTTGTAATTTAAAAAGTATATAATTTTTATGTTAATGTTTTAAAACAATGAACTCTCATTGTTTACTTGATATATATGTTTTACGTGAAATAGATGCAATGGGAGTAACTTTAAAAAATCCTTAAATCTATATGATGTCTTGAAGAAAATTCAAATATATTGTATGAGTATAGATAATATAAGAACAACACTGTTTTTTTTTTAGGTAAAAATGACAGTTATGCGTGTTCAACCCGCATACGTTCTTCATACTTGCAACTATACTGTAAATTTGCACTTACAGCTTCAAAAAATACTTTAAATTTGTAAGAGATATCAAATCTTTTATAAAAAACACAGAAGATTGAGCAGCAAAAAGCCTACTTTTAAAATTAGCAGGCGCAATCTCCTATATATAGCCGATCTCCTATATGACTTCTGCAAGACAGAGAGAGAGAAATGTTTAAAAACAAAAGCATAAATTTAATTATTTCCTTTATCATTTGTTTATACATCGAATTATAACCAAATGAAATTTATCATAATACCAGAAAACTAAACATAATTCCATATATGTTTCTATATAGCATAACAGTTAAAGGATTGAACATGTAAACGAGGGTTTTAAAGCATAAAATCAAGCAGAAATATATAGAGTATGATTTTGATATGTGGCTTGTGTTTGATATATAATCCATCCATCATAATATTGCTGTCAATATATGTATATAGCATGCATATAATATACAACATAACGTTATAGAGCATAGAGCTGTGTGATGTTTAGAGAATTATGTGCCTGCCGTGTTCTTCTATATATATCAGAATCTCTTCTCATTCATCACTACTCTCTCTCTCTCTCTCTCTCTCTCTCATATACCTGAGATATACTACATACAAACATGCAAACCTATATAATACGTCAATCATAACACCAACTTGATGTGGGAATAATATGTTATTTTCATGTTTATATTATGTTAAATATATTACTTTTCAAATGTTTTCGATGTAACTTTTTTTTTATTATTTTTTCAAAATATTATATATACGAAAAAACATAAAAGTGGGGGAGAAAGGAAATTGATTTAACATAAATCTTTATTTTTCAAAGTGCATGGATGTGTTAGAGAAGTTAATATAAGTAACACTCCGTTTTTATATTGTATTTCAATTAATTTATCATCAATTTATTGTTATAACAGCTTCTTTTATCAAGTTATTGCTACTCTGATTTTTTTTCATCCCTTTTTATTATTATTTTTTTATTATTATAAAAATGATAAATTTTGACAACTTATAGAATCAACCTTTAAGTATAACTTATTTTGATATATTAAACTTGTTAACCGTCTCTATTTTGTGAGCTCGGTCTATTTAATGTAATACACTCCAGTATGTAATTATATTAAATAATTGTCTATATATGTATATAACTTATAAGTGTAGTGTGTACAGTAGTAGTTTACATACAAGTAAGTATTTATTTACATTAAAAATTATGCTAACTTGAAGAATACTCTTGTTATAGACGCACTTCATATATTTGTATTTAATTACTTAAAATTTTAATGCAAGTCCGCAAGAGAAGTATAGAGGAAAAAGGGTTTTGAAAATTTGCTTACTTGTCTAATAAAGTAGGGTCAAGTGTGGTTTCTTCGCATGTACTGTACAGTACTGGAATCTTGAAATGCAAAGATCTTGAATTGTACTTCCCTCTATATATATTATGCTCATAATATTATACAGCAAGCAAGTTGTGGTTTTGATGCAGACAGCATATAGCTCCTAGATCTATGCAACTGGCAGGACCGTCTGAGGTTTGAGTTCCTTATATATCATTGCTTTTTGTATTATTTACTAGTCTTTTTCAACTTTTCATATTAAACTTTTAATAAAATAGTTGAATACATTTGATATATACTATTTTTTTAACCCCATTTTATTTTTTGTATGAAAAATATACTCTTGAAATGAATAATTAAAATGCTTAATGTTATTAATATAACAAATTTCAAGATAAAAAAAAAACTAACTTTACTTATTATTTAAAAGTAATTTCTTACATATAAAAATAGAAATAATATTAATTTTATGCTAGCACATTTTCAACACAATTTGTCCAATATAACATTATCTATATTCTAAAAAAATATACTATAACAATATAGCATAATATTATGTTGTACAGAATAGTTATTTATGTTGTTCTAATTCAGAAACAATTTTGCTATATGATGACGCATAAATGTAGCATAAATAACGTAATTTTATTCTTTCCATGCTCGTAAGTTTATTTAAAAAAAAAAAGGCTTTATCTTTCTGCATGAGATTTGTATTATCGTACTTACAATGAAGTGAAACCAGAAGAATATAAATTCTACATTATGAATTATTTAAATATTTCTGACCAATGGATAATAGATTATAATACGAAGAACTGTCACTTTTTAAAAAATAAACATCATATTTTTTTATATGTAAAAATGTTATTTATAAGTTATAACTATATAAATATAAAAAAAATGACAACCAAGCATATGTCAAGAATAGAAGTATTTATATTTGTGCGAAAAAAAAAATTAAATAAATATTTTTCTTGTCCTTTGTTGTTTTGTTGTCATTTTGCGTTGCTAGGATACAAAATATTTGTTTACTAAAATGAGAAAAATATATAATATACGCAAATGTTTCACATACATGTCACTGCAAATATTTTACTATTCAAACTTATATTTATTTACTTTTAAAGCACTTTGCATAACTTTTTTTTATGCATATCAACCCTCAAGTGTTTTTCTATAATCCACCATGAGAATTAGAAAAATAAGATCCAAAAATTTTAAAAAATTAAAGTATTAGAAACAAATATTAAATATTCCACAATGTAAGAAAACGTAAGAACGTAAAATTTTTTAATAAATTAATAAAATATTTAAAACAAAAGTGAATAATAAATTTTTCATCCTTTAATTCTCTATTATGGTCAAAGATAACAATAAAATGTTAATTCTATTTAAATAATTAAGTTTAATTTATAGAAATTCTTGGAGAGAGAGAGAGAGAAATGAATCAGATTTTTGCCTCCCCTTGATGAAGTTAAATAAAATAAAAAAGGTACAATAAGAGTATATGATGGTGGTTTGCTATGCTATGTGGTGCGGTGGAAGTAATGCCTTGAAGCAAGCAGTGAATTAGCCAAGCGTGCGTGCAGCAAGTAGCGCCCGCCGACTTTCCTTGCCACCAATTACTCTCTCTTTGTTCTCAGCTGCCCTTCGCCGACTTTATACTCAGCATAAAACCCCTCTATATATATATATGTGTCTGCATTTTATGTACAGAATAAGTCAAGTTATTTTATATGAAATAGGGGATGATACAGTCACAGTTGTACATATAAGCATCTTCAAGATATAGAAAATATCAAAATATCACTACAATTTAAAGCTAAATTTGGACTTGCAGCCAGAACATTGCGAAAGCGTAATCACTAATCAGAATTCAGAATTCTCATCAGATTTAAAATGATGAAATATTTTTGGAATATTTCTGACAAAAAAAAAAAGAAGAAAAAAAAATCTGTAATTAATAATGTACTTATTTGTTATAAGCGAGTTATATTCTAAGATTCATAATAAAACATTGCTTATAACAGCAAAGACAAATCTTTAAATTACAGAAATTTCTCTTTCCTTTTACAGTTATTTCCTTCTGCTAAAACGATCTGGAAAACTTATAAGGCAGAGTTTAATTAAATTTTAATATATGATGAAGTAGGATTAAGTCTCTCTCTCTCTCACTCACTCTCTCTCTCTCTCTCTCTCTCTCTCTCTCTCTCTCTCTCTCTCTCTCTCTCTCTCTCTCTCTCTCTCTCTCTCTCTCTCTCTCTCTCTCTCTCTCCTTTGTATATTCTGTAGTAACAAGTGAAAAGCAAGAAAAGAATCCTCAGATGTTTTATCATTTTTATGTGTAACATTTATTTAACTTTTTCACTTCATTTCATGAATTGTTTATTTTTCATTTTCTTTCTTGTAATATTTTATTTAATTAATTTCATTCCAACTTAAAAAAAAAAGAGAAATAAAAGAAACTTGGAAATATATATGCTTTCAAAATTTTAAGAACATAGTAAAATATGCAGCTAACAAAAACTGCCATTTCTATAACCCAAAGAATAAAATTCTATATACTTCTAAATTTATATTTCATATTATTTTTCTATATAATATATAGGTTTATTAAATTAGACTTACAGTTAATGTCGTTCTATACTGTCCATTTCCTGTCAACCAAATTTAATATTGCTTAATTGAATGTATAGGGTGTATGTGCATGACGTCATATTTAATACGCTTGTACGCCATACTGGAGTAATGAATAATAACATTGCTCAGTAGGACAAACTTCGTTTTTGGCTATTTTCTTTGCGAAATCGGTTAATTTTTTTTGGTTATTATTATTATTTTTCACATACTTGGGAGACTTAATCAACCTATATTATAAAAGCATCAATGTTCTCAAAAATATTGCTTAGTATTTTTAAACTGGCAAAAAATGTTATTTTCCTATGCGACCCATGTTATTGCCTACATGACATAGACAATATGAATGCATATATACCCTATATATACAACAGACGTTACTAATTTAATTAGAATATTATACATTGGTATAGTTATTATTGTAATACATGCAACATTGCAATTAGTTATCGCATATAATATGGAAATAATAAGTATAAGTTGCATACGGATAAATTACGTAATTTATGCTCCATACATGTATGTCATAAAGCATAAAAGCTGTTATTTTGGAATGACATAAATAACTGTGCTAAAGTATACAATTTTTATGCTGTGCAGCATAATTGTTATTCAATATAGTTTATGTAAGATTAAATCATAATTATATTGCTATAAAAATAAACACGTAATAATTATGCTAAACCACTGCAGCAATATTTATATGTATAACAACACAATTACGTTTACCTTTAACATAAAAGTTAAGATGTTCAGCTTATTATAAATCAATATATTATATTCCAATATGACAACGTTTGTATTAAACGATATATTAAATTGAAAATTAATAGTGTCTATAAAATAACTGAAATGTACAATAGAGGTCCTTTCTGTGGTTGTTTACAGATTTATAATAATCTGCCTACTTATATAAAGAGAAATTTAAGACCCTATTTTGTTTAAAAAATCATTGAAAATACTACTGTTAAACAAGAAATATTATTCTATTGATGAGTTTATGAAAGATAATGAATCAGAATAAACAATGCAATTATAGTTTTAATTTAAAAAGTTTTTTTTTTCTACATATATGTATAAATATATGTATAAATATGTTTTGTGATATATTGATGTCTGTGTTATAATTGTGTACCTATTGACTATCATTCCTAATTGTATCAACTGATACAATAACCTAAGCCGATATATTTGTTATATTGTAGGATGAAAGAAATGAATAAATATATTTTGAATTTTGAAATTTTTGAATTTTGTGCTCTATTAAGTATTCAATGCAGCATAAATTACGTAATATTTTTCCGTGTACTTTTAAACCAGGCTATATCAATAGCCTAATTAATATTCACGTGCCTTTATTTCTATCCGTGTAACGTGTATTATATTTTATAATAAAATTAAATGCTTATATACATATACATACATACAAATTAAAAATGTTTTGAGAGAATTATATTACATCTCTATTACATTCCAATTAGTTTGATGAGAGATAATAATAAGGTTAAAGCTTACAAGCAGCCACAAGTATATTATTAGATCAAGCACTTAAATCTGATACCACAATACAACAACAATGTTTTGTCATTAAACTCGGTGAAATATATATAAGCTCAACGTTACGTAGAAATGCTTATTATTTCCCCAGTAAGGTCTGAATTGTTGAGTATATATATATAATGTGTAATATAATTTTATCTAACTAATAATGGTAAGTAATTCAAATTACCTGTATATTGCTTTTCATTGTATATAATTATAGGAGATTGGAAATAGTTTTTGAAATATTCACTCTATTTTCACAATAATAATAAAAAATATATAATATATCCTTATAATGTTATATATTCGTAAATTTGTTGTGCCATATTAATTCAGTTTTAATTTATATACTTTTTTTTACAGCCAATTAGTTTTATGCTTAAACTTTTAATACGGAAAATCGTTTATTATTATTACTGAATCCTTTTTTTTTTTTTTTTTTTTTTTTTAATAATTTCTTAATCTTTTTGTTTTGTTTTAAGTTTATACTACAAAAATATGTCTGATCTTATTTTATGATATGACTTCTAATTTTTTTACCACTTCGCACTATTATATTTTTTTTACGTGTTCTTCTTTACCCCCTGCCTAAAATATAAAAAAACGTATCCAATATTATATTTTCTGATAAAGATATACGTCTTGTATTTCAACAAAGTATATTAATCTTCAACTTTTTTTTTTTTTTTTTTTTTTTTTACAAAATATTATAGCTTTCATTTCACCGCTACACTGCACAAATAAATCTTTAAAATGACAATTGACGATTTTATTATTTACCTACAATACATAATTTGACATTTTTCCAGTGTACTAGGTTCCACACCATATGAAGAATGTTTTGTGACAAGAGATAATTTGAAGTGATAAAAATGTGAACAAAAGTCTCTCACCTGAGTGAGTTTGTTAGGTCAAATTTCTTTGCAAAGAAAAAGAGATTTAAATCACAAAAATGATGTGGTGATACCTAAGTCAAGTCACATACTTCTTTTTTTGATACAAATCTTCGTGTATGAAGAAAGGTCAGGGATAAAGTGACGTCATTTTATAACAATGGGATTTCTCACGCTTTAGTACCTCCTACTCCTCCCCCTTATGGTTACTATAATATAATAAGTGTTCTTCTGTCCGGGTGTATTAGGACAGCATGGCTTATTAATCGAGAATAGATGAAAAAATCTATGGGGAGTCTATTTATGAAGGGGGAGAGGTAAAATTAAATCGTGTAATTTTCACTTTTTTCTAGGAATATTTTTGAAAATTTATGATGCATTTTTACTAGATACTTTATATTCTATATTTCTATATATATTTTATATTTTTATTTTATTTTTTGGATAGATTAAAAAAAAAAAACGATTTTTTTTTTGTATTTAAGGCAGAGTGTTAAAAATATTGCTGTCACAATAAAAACGTGATATTTTTTCCACTGTCTCTACCTTATATATACACAAGCGATAAAAACATTAAGTATATCTAATTTATAACTGGACATCATGCATATTATTAAAATATTTTTCAAAAATAATATTTTATGAATTCTAAATTTTTACTTTCACAACAAAAGTCTAACCATCATTTCAACTAAAATACAACTATTACAACTATACGAATACGTTGCATTAAAAAAAATATAACATATACAATTTGGTATAATACTAAAAATATTCGCATTTAGATATAAATATGAGCGTTACAAACTTGGTTATAAGTGTTAGATCCTCTTTCATTTCAACAAAAGTTTAACTCTTTCTATTGTGTACCATAGAATTTAAATGCAAAATAATAGCAGAGCATTAAAAAAAAATGTTATATTATAACTCAATTCAAAAGTTAAACCATAAGGAACAAAAAAGTAATAATTTTTTTTCTATGCATGAACATAAAATATAAAAAATAAATATATAAACTCTATTCAAAATAATAAAGAAATTATTGTATACGTCATATTTTTTTTATATATTCAAAATAGAAGGTAGTAATTTTATAATAATAATAAAACTACAGGGTGCATCTTTTCTCTCTTTTTTTTTTTTTTTTTCTTTCTTCTTTTCTTATAATATACTATTATAAAAAAAAATGTATTCAAATAAAGGCGAGGGTTATATAATAGAAGCGCAGGTGCTCATTTTTAACAATCTCTGCATAGCATTTATTATGTGAGTCATTATTGTTGGAATATAATAATAGAGCACGTGGCGATAATAGTCAAAAATTACATTAATTGTTACTCAGTGAACCGTGTCTCATATTTGGCGCGTGTTCGGAAATCATATGTTAAGTATATTAATCATTATGATATGAATTACCAGGAAAAGATATTCTATGTTTTATGTGCCAGAGTTCTTTATGATAAGAAATATATATATTTTTTGTATGATGATGATATCTAAATATATGGTAATTATAATTAATCATTGAAATAAATGAATATGATATGAGATTTTTAAGGAAGCTATATGGATATTTTATAAAGGTGGCGTGAAAAAATGAAACACTTCAGCGTCGTTTCAGAGTATAATTACACTGATGCACATTATGCTATTTTTAAGCGTTTTGTTTTACACGGAAAGAACTAATTACGTTATTTATGATACATTTATGTTATATAAAATAAATGTTTCTAAGTTGGAATAGCCTAAATACACGTGATTATTTCATTAAAAATAAATCACATATTTATGCTATGTAAAAAGAAAGAAATAAATAAATAAAAAAAAAGGTTGCGCAGATAGTAAATAGTGTATAAAATAGTGTATATAATTATTACCTATTAATTTTTGTCCGTGTAGAGGCTTAATTACCTTTTATTGCGCTTTGGGCTTGATTTATCATTTTTCATTTAAATCCTATGCGCAACGTTTTGTAGCGAAGACCGAAACGTTGGTTGCTAATCGTACTTATACTGGACACAAAATCAAATAATTTCCAGCTTCACTCGTTATGAAATAATATACCCTAATCCATTAAATTGTATAACTTTTGTTACATATATGTATTTACTCTTAACGGAGACTTAAAAACGAGGAATAAGTTTATATACCTTTATATATATCTTATAATAATATATGTATTATAAAGACGGTTTGAATTGAATAGTTTTTTTGTAAAAGCTTTTAAATATAATTATGTGCACTAAAGAGATTAACAATTCAATAAATATTTTGAGCAGAATTTACACTGTTTTAGTGTTTAATGAACCTAATTCAAATAAACTCACCTCATTTAAATATTATACGGCTACTATGGGCCAATTAATACTTTCAATATATAGTTTCTGCATGCTAATATTAATTAGCAATTTCAATATTTAACGCACATAATTTCTAAAACAATATTGTTTATAATATTTGCTGCAAATTAAATATCAACTATAAATACCATAATTATTTTCAACAAAGTAATATATTTAAATGATATTAATCGGATTAAAGCTAAAATTTTGAGAATTATTCGGGTCATCAAATAATTCTAATGCATTTATATGTTTAATATATAGTTAATGATGTTGAAAATTTTGTTACAAATTCTGTTTATATTTATCTGCTTTAATTGATATTATACAAATTTATGAAAGAGATGTAAAATTATTGAGTATTAATTTTAATCCGTATAATATTATGATTGACAGTTATTATAATGTACACAGTGGTATAAATTTTTATTTTATTATCTTACGGAAATACAATGCATTCAAATGAAGGCTTTAATTAACACAATGCTTCATATGAATACAAGTCAATATAGTAAATTTTTACAGTAAGTTGTCTGTACATAATTCTTATTATGTTTTATATATTGATAATTTATTTAATTAACTATAGACACAAATATACAGTAACAAACAGTAACATCTCACTAAGCTCCAAATTGTTAAAAAAAAGTTTGCCTCGTTTACAAAAAAAAAAAAAAAAAAAATGAGGGACCACAATAGAAAAAAAAATCTTTGTCTTTCATTATGAAAAAACGAAATATTATCATTTTATCTTTGTTTAATACAGCAAAAAAGTAACTTTGCAGGAGAGTTCTAAGGCAAGTTAAAAGGAGAGGTTTAGTAAAATTGAACAAAAAATCAACCTTTATGGGGATCTGATTTTTAGCTTAATTAGAATATTATACATTGGTATAGTTATTATTGTAATACATGCAACATTGGTTTATTTCGCAAAGAAAATAGCCAAAAACGAAGTTTGTCCTATATACTGGTTATATAAAAGTGATCACCATTCAACATTTTGAATTACTTAAAAATAAGGTCCATTATGGTTCTTTGGTTATTTTCATCCTACATAAATAGTAAAAATTTTACCATGCAAGGATAGCTGACACTTTAAGTTTTAAAATGATGCCAAATTTGATAGAATAGGCTACCAAAATCTGTAGATTTTGGACTTCTAACCTCTCCCATAAAGAACAAAATAAAAAAATGACTTTTTATATGAGCCTCAAAACAAAAGATTTTGTAACTATATATTATTTCAGGTGGATTTTATTTACTTTTTCATAACGAGGTTGCAAACATGTAATACGAGCTACTTGTATTGAGGAAAACTATTATTTTTATATTTTGACTATATAGTAAAAATAATATTTAAAAAGCAATAACGCCCATTTGCCATATTAAGTGTTTGAAAACATGTGCATTAACTTGCTTTGATATCAAAATACGACTTTTTGGATGCCTGCTTGTTATTTTTTATATATTTTTAAGTTTAGACAACTTTATGCCATACCTATCTATTTAACGCCTGTGTATGTATGACACACCTACTCACACCCGTCAGAGAGAGAGAGAGAGAGACCTCTATTTAACGTTTGACTATTTTCTTTAAAATAAAATAATTTCAATCAGTTAAAAACTTCACAGACACACCTTTATTACAAACAAAAATTGACAGAGTATATTTTGTTTTCGTTAATAATATTTTCTATATACTGTTTATCTTAATGTTTGATTTTTATTCACTAATTAGAATTTTGACATTAATTATACCTCCCTCATTTATACACCAACGAGTGACATATCTCAATCAGTTTAATATATTTCTTTTTGTTTCTTATTTATTCCAAATTAATGTTGACACAAACTGGTATTTAACATCATGTTAATTAATTTGTTACCATTTTCAGTGAAATTTAAGATTAATTAATATATACAACAAAATTTAGAATCCATATATTATTGTGTTGTGTTTGAAAAAACAACTTAAAGCATTGTTAATTAAAAACTATTATAAAAATACTGATTATTATACAATGGTTATAGCTAATCTTTACATTAAGCTTTTGTATCAAATAATCAATAGTCATCATTGATTGATTGATTGATTGATTGATTGATTGATTGATTGATTGATTGATTGATTGATTGATTGATTGATTGATTGATTGATTGATTGATTGATTGATTGATTGATTTACTTATACTTACTTACTTACTTACTTACTTACTTACTTACTTACTTACTTACTTACTTACTTACTTACTTACTTACTTACTTACTTACTTACTTACTTACTTACTTACTTACTTACTTACTTACTTACATATACTTACTTACTTACTTACTTACTTACTTACTTACTTACTTACTTACTTACTTACTTACTTACTTACTTACTTACTTACTTACTTACTTACTTACTTACTTACTTACTTACTTACTTACTTACTTACTTACTTACTTACTCATTTGTTATCATTTTTGAATAATTATTAATTAAAATACTGTTATATGTTTATTTTCCTAAAATAGTTCAATTATAGACCACCACTCTGATATCAAAAACAGTTTCTACCCGTATATATTTTATAGCCTTAGATCATACTCATGGTTTAATTTGTAATATTAAATTCAATATAGTTTGATTATAGTCTCAATTTAATGTTACGTCTTTAATTGGATTATATTGTTAGTTGACTGAAACACTTCTATATACCTGTATAGCAGTTAATAGTATATACACTAACATGTATATCGTGAAATATTATATAAACATCATTATTTCTATAATAAGTACGATAATTAAAGGAATGGTATATGGATTCCTATATTTAGTTTTAATAGAGGTTTAACCTTAATAAATTTCTGTTTAATGAAAACCGTAACAAATAAACAATAATTGCAGAAAAAAAAATTAATAGAACAAAATGTAACAGAGGTTGTTAACATCTAGCTGTCTCAAACAATTTCTACTTTGGAATTGAACAATATATATTTTATAAGAATTAGCGGTATATGACATGGAATATTATAAGATTTTTTTAACATTTGGAAAATATAGCTTTTTTTATATATATTTTATTTTCTTAAATCAAACACACATACACGAAAACGTGTTAAAAATATCAAGAAAAACGATATTTTGTTATAACTAAAAAATAATCAATTGAAATTATCTTTATATACGCCCATATTGAAACAAAAGAAGTTATCTAATTATTTTTAATATATATATAAGAGAAATCAATAAAAATTTATTTAGGGCAGGTTTTTCTTTTATTAAGATGTACATGTAGTGATCATCATATGGACCATGCAATTCACCGCGTACGCCCTCGGAATACTCAGTAAAAACCAAAACAAATGAACGTCTTTTTTTTTCTTTCAATACGTGAGAATTTCACGTTCCGATTAACACGTGTTCAGAGAGAGAGAGAGAGAGAGAGAGAGAGAGAGAGAGAGAGAGAGAGAGAGAACAATAAATAACATACAAAGTAGAGATTGTTTTGGTTGTTTTAGTTTGAAGTTTATTGGAAATATCGAACGGTGTTCTCTTTTGAAATCTTAATGTTTCATCAATTTTTATTAAAAAAAATAACATTTTTTTTTATTCGTTACATGCAAGTTAAAAAGAAATGTATTCATTATAAAACATCAAACTATATAAATGTTATAATAAAAATAATGAACACGTGTAATAAATCAATGATGTTAATGAGAAGTAGCAAAAATATTTTGTTACTTTTTGTTACTGTAACTTTGTGTCTTTTGTATTAAGTTTATTTGTAATTTTATATCATTTTATCAATTTTAAAATTTTAATTAGTGTATTGTATGTAAAATATTTCATAACCCAAAGGTGTGTATGTGTGTGTATGTATGTATATACTATATATATATATATATATATATATATATATATATATATATATATATATATATATATATATATATATATATATATATATATAGGGTCTATGCATTCATGTTAAAGTTGACGCCATGTTGGATAACTCAATAACATGGGTGGCATAGGAAATAAAATCATTTTGCCAGTTTTAAACCACTATGCAAGATTTTTGAGAGCATTGATGCTGTAAATATGTTATATTAGTATCTCAAGTATGTGAGAAAAATAACAATAACAAAAAATTAACCGATTTCTCAAAGAAAATTAGCTTAAATGAAGTTTGTCCTATGCTGAGCAATGTTATGTTCTACTCCAGTATGGCCTCAAAGCGCAATAAATATGACGTCATCCGCATACACCCTATATATATATATATATATATATATATATAATATATATATATTATATATATATATATTATAATACACATATGTATAAAGAGACAAAAACATTGATTTTAGAAAACATATATTTTACATTGGAAATATTCATTAATCCAAAGTAATTTTGATACACACCACACTGCATATAGAAATTAATAACCCCTCACTTTGTTTATATGCATATATCGCTTTATTCAAATGACACATTCCTATATTATACTTTATACTTATATATATACGTGTTATGCTTAAACACATTCAAATATACTTTGAATGTAAATATTGACACAAAATGATGAATAATATTTACTATGCAAACTGTTGCAGATATTAAAATAATAATAATATATAAAATATTATATATGCGTATATTATATATATACAAGTGTAAAATGAATATAATATATAAAGGTACTTTAAGGCTTAAATAGAATACAATCATGCATGTATATATAAAAGAAGGAGGAGAGGAGAATGAATTCTCAAAATGATCCGTACATATCAGAGTCAAAGCTTTTTGCATCGTTATATAACAAAACACACGTCATCCTTATGATCTGACGAGAGCGAGAGACTATAAGGAGTGCAAAAGCGAGAATTAAGCTTTTCAAATGTATAGAGAGATTACATAAGCTTAAATGTCTGATGAATACAATGATCACTGTCTATATAAAGTACAACTCATGACAACTTTAAAGTGATGCTTCTTATATCTTATATTATAGTGATATAATAATAACGTATCGTATATATAATACTCCTTATAAATGATGTATAATTGTGCAGTGCAATGTAATATAAAAAATGTGTTATTTTCTAAGGTACCTTGTACTTTGAAATACGTAATTTAATCAAGATTAATTTAATGCCATTCAAAAATTCACATCATATCCTCGTCATGAGGAATACATTCAACCATGGAGTTTGAATTTTTGAATTAAAATTTCAATTTTTATTTTGGGTTTTAATATTTTACAATAAGAATTAAAAAACTTATAAAGAAATTATTATTCTTGTTTATTGTTATTTCCATTTTCAAATTAACAGAGACTAAAAATTTAAAGTACGAATGTAATTTACAAGTAGGAAAATAATAAAAAAGTCTATTTTTTTAATAAAATCTTATAGTTATGAATCGAAAATGTATTGATAATATATTATTTAAAAATTGCAAGAAACATGATTCTAGTTCAAATTAATATAAATTATATGCAAAGTATAAAAAAATTGTATACTGAAAGGCCTGAAAGGGCAACTCTGTCACTTAAAACAAGCTAGTTTCGGTTTTCTCTAGCCCCCGGAGTAGAAGTGGCTTTGAAATTATAGCCAGGACAAGTCCCATAGCATGTCCCGTCTCATTTTACCCCTGCTGAACCTAAAAACTGGGGTTCAAAAACTATTATAAGGAGTCTTCTGATATTCATCAGTTATCAAAATCATAATACGAAAGAAATTATTATACGTGGGTGCCAAACTATTGATATTTCTCCTGAATTTGTGAAGGAAAATACAAAGCATGTACATTATGTATATCTCACCTAATATTTTTTATCAAACATAAATTTTTAGTACAGTGTCTGTTTAACTTATTCTAGTCATGATCTCACGATGATAGATACAACCTGTAATACCATGAATGTCACTTCTATATAATATACATTATATAATAGAAAGAATATTATTTATTCTGGTGTAAAACTAAAGATATACGTTCAAGTACTCTACATAGTGTACTTAAGTAAATAGACTTTTAGGGGAAGAATCGTATATTATATGCAAAGTAACAGACGTTTTAAGAACCACAATGATTTCACCCCTGTCGTTTTATAGATAGAAAAAAAAAGCTTGTGTATATCTCTCTTAACACTCATAATACACCCCCTCTTCAAGAAACATCAATTATTTGAAAAGTGTCGTGTATATGCTTTTTTTTTTTTTTTTTTTTTTTTTTTTTTTTTTTTTTTTTTTCTAAGGTTAAATTTAAATGAAAAGTATAATGTTTGGTGTGTGTGGCATTTAAATATTTATGTAATGAGAGAAAAAAAAAGTTGTGTTTTATTGCTGATTTTTTTCTTCTTTCGTTCCCCTCTTTCATCATGTGTGAATATATAGATAGATGTTGGGGTTTATTTTAAGTATTTTTCTTCACGTATATATTTAAGGGAGAGAGACACACTCTTCTTCAGATTTTTATATCTTTCATTGAAAATAGGGATGTAGAAATTTCTCAATCTCTTTGAATATTTAAATGCGTAATAGACAAGTTTATGTAGAGCAATATTTTGAAGGAAAATATTCTTATATTTTGACTTTTTGCAAAAAAAAAAAAAAAAAAAAAAAAAAAATTTAACGTGGTTTAAAAAAAAGTGTTTTATTTTATACGCATAAGATATTATATATAGTGGTATTGTAATATTGTCATTTTCAGACTCTACAGAACACAAAACAAAACAAAATTATGCATAAAATAGAAGCAATTTAATTACAATTACTATTATTTGCATCAGTTGCCATGTGACAATCTACAACATCGCTAAATTTAGAATCAAATTTCACAATAAATTAAAATTTCAGATTAATCCCATGTATGCAGTCCAATATATTTAATTATCTTATATATAGATACTATAATATATATTTTCATCAATATTTGAGTTCTAAAATTTTGCCTTGCGGTGTTCAATCCAATGTTTGATACATGCTATAATCACGGATGACAGAGTGTTCATAATTTAACAATCCTTTGATAATCTTGCCCTCTCATTCACCCAATATCAAAGTTATGCACGTGTTGGATGCATATATATAAATTTGTTGTGGTTATTGAGAAACGATTGATATTCACTCATGGTATGTTTCAATTATCTAGACCTCAACATTGCTATGTGTTTGATTCTGTATGTAGGATATAGAATATAATCAAGAATGCAAATGCATCTGCTTAAAAGAATATTATATGTACACCAAAGAGAACATGTATCTATACTGTATATAGCGTATACATATATATATATATATATATATATATATATATATATATATATATATATATATATATATATATATATATATATATATATGAACAATGCAGGATAATGTATAATATACTATAACTTCCGGTGCACTCCTGGCACTATCATCATCATAGGAGCTCATACTATAGGGTGAGTTCACATGACGTCATAATAAATGCGCTTTGATGCCATATTTGAGCAAAGAATAACATTGCTTATTATAGGACAAACGTGGGTTTTCGCTATTTTCTTTAGAAAATAAGTATTTTTTTTTTGGTCATTATTATTTTTTTCTCGTATACTTGAAAACCTAAATCAACTTGTAAATAGCATCAATTCTCTCCAAAAAAATTGCTAAGTATTTTTAAACTGGCAAAATGCGCCATTTTCCCACACCAGCCCATGTTATTTAGTACTCACTTATGGCGTTGACTCTAACATGAATGCAACCACCCTATATCCCTATTCCTTTAACTTTAATACTTGCCACATTATTCCGATTACATGCGGTGTCGCTCAGGTAAGGTCCTACCTCTTTTACAATGTTAAATGAGTGAGCATCTTATACGGCTCTATTACAAAATCTAAGGCCATACTTGAGTTTACCAGGTAACTGAAAGTGGCTGGTGGTATATAGTTGGTGGAATAGGGCTAAGGTCCTATATTTCGCAATGTTAAATGAGTGGGCATCTATAATTACAGGGTTTTTTTATCATTACTATTATATTCATCTCTGTATTCCCAATGTATTGACTCTGTAGTGGTCATTCTTAAATCTAAAAGAAATACATTGTAGCTATATATCTAAATATTTTCTTAGTGTATCACAAAGCAGGCTTTGTGCATTCTATATTCATTACAGATATATGAAACTAGAAACTATAAACAATATACATGAATTCAAACTTTGCATAGTAACATTATTTGCATATTATTAATAATAAAACCTCCCCCGCAACATGCTTTACATTTAGTGGTTTGATTTTTTTTTGTCTATGATAGAGAGCATGCAGTAAATTTATTTAAAAGCTTTTTTTTCTACGCCTTACCTACAATTAATTAAAATATATGAATACTTTTTGGCACCTTAAACAATCGTATTCTTTTTAATATCCCATGAAATATTTGTATTTCTTAAGTATGTTCCTATTGACTTAGAATAGGGTTCTGATATGGTCCACTATATTCCTTCCAAAATTGAAAATAGAATTATACTTAAAAAAAAAAAAAAAGCATTTTAAAATAATAGCAACCCGTTAGGTTGAATATATATATAAGATATATAAATATATATATATATAATATATATATTTATGATGCAAGAATCTATAATATTTAATTTTAAGCAATTAGACTAATCCTGACTTGAATGTATTGTTTATTTATATGCAAGTAAAGTAACAACAACAACAACAAAATGTAGTCTATAAAATATTAATTAAAAACTATAAATATTATAAGACCATTTGAAATATGCGGAACAAAAGATATATAATATACTGTATATTTAAAAACAGAAAAGAAAAGAGAAAAGAAAATAAAAAAAAAATAACAGAAAAAAAAAGAAAGAAAACTAATCATGATAAGCAAGACTGCACATTAAAAAATCTGGACACTCGGGTAGAGTAATACAATACACTATATTGTTCTGTACAACCACAGCAACAACCATATTTTATCAGGCTTGAATGAAACTATACCACTATATTATTTACCCTGTACATTATATAGTATAACAGTATATACAAACATTTTATATATACAGAAAAAAAAAACTTATATTGATTGCAAAACAAAAACGTACACTCGTACATACACAGCAGTTACAATAGTTGTAAAAATATTATATAGCTCTAAAAAAACATCGGACAATTTAATTTTAACAATACATGAAAAGTAATAAAGAAATTTATATATTTTTTTTTACTTTATATATAAAATAATATATCTCTTACAGAACAGTAAACAATTTTGATTTACTTATGAAGATAAAAAACTTACTTCAAAAACGATTATATATTTTATTATTACGCATTTAAACTATTATATTTTTTTGGCAGTATGTAATATACAAAAATAATAAAATTATTATATTTTATATTTTTATATCTAATAAAAATGTCGTAAATTTTTGTTATTCTTTCTGTCTTATTGATTTCAAAGTTGTAAAATATAGTACAAAACTAAACAGTAATATATAAAAATTTAATAAATATAAGATGAAAATAATAATTTAAGGATAATACTTTTTTGGGGGGAGGGGGGGGGTAGGGTCAATCTATGCAAGTGTGATAATTTCATTATACAAAACATGGAATTTTTTTTTCTATTTACTCATGTAAAATTATAAAAAGCATAATTTTAACCGAAAATTACCATTTTAATTTTGTTATAATAAAAGTTTTGTATTCTTTTTGTATATCGTGAAATTTTTAATTAATTCACCTGTGTTGGTTACCTATATGAAAAATTTGCTACTATAGTTTTTCAAACTAGAATTTTAGTATAATGTATCTTTATATATATTCTCCTAAATCCTAATCATGATAAATACCTTACTTGATTTAGGTACACTTTATATATATGCATACGATCAAAAGTGCGCAGCGGAACAATTGCAAATAATGAACAATGACTCTTTCTCCCCCTATTTTATCAAGCTTTGTAATCATCACTTTTCAACAATACACTCTAAATGACGTAACAATCATATCATTTAACGCCTTGGAGGTTTCACTTCTTCTTTTTTTTTTTTTTTATCAAATAACTTTAGGATAAAAATAATAGATTTTTAAGAGGACGAAAAAAATAAATATATTATATATATATATATATAAAAATCTAGAACGTGAGTTGAAACTACAATTTTTATATAAAATAAGAAGTTTAAAAAATAAGAACGAAAATTGTACGTAGCATCTGTGTGTAAAAGATAACTTTGAAATCTTGCTTTCTCGTTCTCTCTTTCTAACAATTTCTTCACAACAAAAAGAAATGTAAGAAAATGGAATAAAAATGTACTCGCACTTGCTGATAAAAAAAAATGCCATGAATTTCAATGAATTTTTATACGAACCTCATAAATTATTTCAAAAGAAGACTAATTTTGTAATTTAGTGGCAGTTTTAAAAAAAAATTTTAAGTGAAATATCCAAAATAAAATATTTATACAGAACAATTAATGTGGATTAAAAAAATTAAAAAAAAAAGGGGAGACTCTAGTTTTTAGTTTTGATGTTAATCCTTTATAAAAGTCTATATGTTCTCAACACGTTCAAATATACATTATATAAAATGTACACGCAGGTCAACATAATAATTAACTCTGTATCTGATGATGTAAGCAGAAGATATGTTTAAAAATAAAAAGTATTCTGTACTTGAATTAATCTGTCATAAAAAAATGTATAGTTTTCTGTCCGACAAGTGGTGTCATATACATAAAGTTACTGGTGTATCGAGTTTTTTACACATCAGTAATGTTTCTATATCTTTATGTACGTAACTCGCTATTTGAAACGTGACAACAATTTTAAATTTATAACTTCAGCTCAATCAATATAACAAAGCCTGTTTTAGCATTTAAAAATGTCATTCTAAAAATATTGTAAAAATTTCTTGCTTTTACATTTCTATTTTTATAACTAAGATCAAATCCGGATCCCCGGATAAAATCTTTTAAAAATAATAAAATCTATAATAATCTGGATTCAAACTTATTTTTTTTAAAAAAATGATGATTTGGACCATTTTTTAGATCTACGCTCCTCAAAAAAAAAAGAAGGATTCAGTCCCTTTTAATACAAAGGTAATAAAAAGAGCCCTCACGAGGATTTTTGCAAATATACTTAAAAAATATGAATATTAAAACTAATATTTCAGTAAAATTCTGAAAGAGAGCCCTCAATAATCCCTCAATAATACAGTTATAATAATTACCATGTAATATATCAAAAAACACAAATAAAACTGAAGATAATAAATTTTTATATAACTGTAATTCATTTGAGACAATTTTTATTCTAATTTTTATTTGCGTTAAATTAAAAAAAAAAGAGTAAAAAGAAAATGATAAATGTTAAAGAACATAAATCAAGTCTCATATTTCTTATATATAAAAATTTTCAGAGCTAAAATAAATCTTAAGTCGAACAAAAGATGAGATCTGTACTTGTAAGAAAAAATCTCAGAACGAACAGAGAAGCCAATTTTTACACGACAAATATAACCTTTTGTTACACAAGAGTAGCAAAAACCTTTACCGTGATAGACGTTGCTTGCTTTGTACAATTGCTATTGTACCTTTTTTTTTAAATAAATATTGGGTCACTTCCAAATAATATTGGTCTTAGACGATCTGATCGATTTTTATCAATTGAGGTAAATAACTTGCATTAATGTCTATACATCAAAGAAGACAAATTTAAAGTTTATTTTTGAATTGGCGCAATCAAACTCAGATTGCGAATAACTTCTTGCATTCGTTATTAAGTTTCTTGCCATTTCTATTACTGTTTTCATAAATCAGAAAAAGAACAAAATGTTCCAATTTACTGCAGTACAAATTCATTTACATATTTTTTTGTTAGTGTTTTATTTTTTATTTTATTTTTACACTCTTAATACACATTATAATTTATAGAGTCAAGGAAAAATAGTGTATAGCGTGCAGTATGCACACCAAATAAATATTATAGAATGTGACAGTTATTCCAACTTAGAATGCGACTGTATCATTGTTAATTTTCCTTAAGGCATAGACCGTAAGATAACATAATGCATTTATATCACAAAACACTTGATTATAAACTTTAAAAAAAAAAATACATAAATAGCATTAGTTTGTCTCAAAACCCAACTGTTATGTAGTAGTGATCAGAAAATTTCAGTTTATGCAACCCGCACAACATTTTCATACTAATTTTTTCCAATTTCTAACGCCAGAAACAGGAATTGCCACGTAAATAGCATATTTTATACAGTATTTTTACGCTCTCTTGTGGGGTCACATATTCTGGTAAAAATTGTGATCAGTTTTGGATATCCCATTTTGTGTTTAATCATTAAAAAACACATGTTGTTTCATGTATGTTTTATATGAACTTCAAGTAACTTAAAAGTATGCAGTTCTGTATATCACAGCTAAAATACTCCTTTAAATATATATATATATATATAAAATCAACATTGATACATCTATTGCAGAAATATTATTTCTGCAATGTTTGCTAAGATTATTTGGTCAAAATATTGTGCTCCTAATTAAAGTCTATGAAATTTGTCATCTTATATAATATAGCTATACAGGATTAAGTTATATGACAGTTATACATTTGAGGTCAAAATCATATATGTCTTACACTTCATATTTAGCTTTATTATATGAAGTACATGACGTTCTTCTGATGGTTGACTTATATCATAAGACTCCCTGGAGGTGCAATGTGAAGTTCCGTGGCTGGAAAGGACATGTTATGGAGAGAGAGAGAGAGAGAGAGAAAGAGAGAGAGAGAGAGAGAGAGAGAGAGAGAGAGAGAGAGAGAGACAGCTTTTTGGTGCTCGCAATGACCAAAACGTATCACACCACAGTGGTTTTCTATACGCTTCCGTGCACACACATACTCATACAGACACAAAATGTCCAGGGAACACAAACTAATGGAAGCTTATGGGGTCAAGACGCGTGTGAAACCATGAACATCTCCCGGTATTATAAAGTTCGACACAATATGACCAAATCATAAGCTAACATGAGGGTTATATAAGATGAAAATCAATGTTACTTTTGATCAGAATTTACTGCGTAAGAAAGTTTTTTTCTCTCTCTTTATCTCTGGAAAATAGAATTATATTATATATATATATATATATATATATATATATATATATATATATATATATATATATATATATATATACATATATTAAATAAAAAACTTTATATATATAGTGTTTTCGTGCTATAACTTTGATGTATAAATGTCATAATTTACCAAAAATAATAACATTATATTATGCAAAATAATTATCATAACTCAAGGCTTTAGGCAAAAACAGTTTTAAAATAACTATAATGACAAAAACTAACAACATTGTGTTAAAAAAAATCAAAACTGATACGTTAGAAATAAACAAAAGAGTTTGAGCCACCCCGCTGTGCATTATATCAAAACGCAGACCTTTATGATAGATTTATATAAAATATAACATCCTTCAATAACAAAATCTAAAAACTCCTTTAAGTCGATACAAAATGTTCTCACTTTTTTCTCTCTCAGAACAATTTGTTATAACAAAGAATTTCACATGTTCAGGAAAAAAATAACTTTTTGGTTTTGTTTGCTTTTTGTGTTTTTGTGTCTTATATGATAGAAAAGGGGGAAAACAAGTCTGACCAAAAAGCTCTCTTATGTCCGAAGTAATGCTGAAAGATGGTCCAAGAATAAAGCTAAAAAGCTAAAAAGAAGGATTTAAAGATAAAAAAGAGAAAAGTGAATAGAAAATGACGTATAAAAAGAAACAGACAGAAAGAAGAAAAAGTTCTTACTGCATGGTACTGCAGTGTAGTAAAGTGCAATTTGTAGAACTTTTTTTTTTTTTTTTTTTTTTTTTTTTTTTTTTTTTTTTTTACAGAATAAGAAGTTTTTTTCCGTATGAGATTCTGCCAAGTTACTTTTGCTTTTTATATTAAAGATCTGGAATTGTAGCTATTTCGTTCAACGAAGTAATGTGATTAAATTATACTTGGCGAAAAGATATAGTGTATATAGAACAAAAAATATTTCAATTAGTTAATTGTAGTTACATGATTGTGTATTTTATTGTGATTTTACAGTTTGCTGTATATTTTACTTAGGTGGCATGATTCTTTTGAGTTTTCTCTCTCTCTCTCTCTCTCTCTCTGTCTTAATTTCAAATAATTTATATTTTGTACAGTTTTGATGATTTTAGAGATTGATTTTTTATAAGAAATTTTTATGTACGCACTTTATTTTCTTATTACGATACACCATTACAATAATAAAAATTATTTGTCAGTAAAGAAAATGAAATGAAATTAAATTCCTAATATTTTCTACCGTTTCTTTTTAATTATAATACAATCATATTCATTAAAATACAATGAGAAAAAAAATACATTATAATAATTTAAATTAGAAAATTCTTATAATAAAATTTCAATTAAAGAAAATAACATTTATATACCACCACAGTGCATTTTTCTATTAAAATTAGGAATAAAACACGAGAGGGGTGGAAGAGGGAAGAAAAGATGTTTCGTAGCAACAACTTTACATGAAATGTGAGGGGTTCTGAGTATTTCCCTTGTGTTATACCGTGCATATATCGTGCTCTCTCTCTCTCTCTCTCTCTCTCTCTCTCTCTCTCTCTCTCTCTCTCTCTCTCTCTCTCTCTCTCTCTCTCTCTCTCTCTCTCTCTCTCTCTCTCTCTCTCTCCAAGTACAAGGGAACGAGATAACAAGGTGTATGTAAGTAAGGGGGAGGGTGAAGGTACACTTGAGAACAGCCCAACTAGTGCAATAGAAATTCTATTTCCCAAGCCCCCTAAAAATTCTAAAGACTCATTCATCACTGGACCCTATGCAACACGAAATACACGCAACTTCTCCCGGTTGCATATGTATAGGCGTCAAATGGAAATTTTTTCTTTTCCCTATCTGTCCGTATATTCTGTTATAATAAAAAATAATAGCTCTTGCATAATTTAATATCAATTCTTTTTTCTTTTTATTTTGTTTGTTCTCTTCAAGTGGTAATAGAATTTGATTACAATATGGTTTCCCTACTTCAGTTTTCTATTATAAATAAAAAAGGACAATATTGATTAAATATGATATTGATGAATATATTTTTATCAGGCATATTATATTAAACCTTTTTTTTTTTCTTTTTTTTTTTTTAATATTTGAGTACTTTGTCTTTTGTAAGACATTGACGTAAAAGAGCGTTAAAATATACCAAATTCTTCTCTCGTTTGCAAATATTGGCAAATTTATTTAAAAATTTAACATCCATTTTATTCATCGTGTTTTGTATATTTGTATAATATGTATGATGGTTAATTACAAAAAATCTTACTTTTCCCATTGTTAATTTACTTATATGGGGGATAAATAGAATCTCAATTTCACCTTTCACCTAGATATACGTTTGTAAATTAATATCATGAATTTCTTTTGTCACTTACATTAAACTAATTGCTATAGACCCCTTGCACATCCTTGCGCTTTTTCACCATGTTTGTGGTGCCTAATGCATTGTCCAGCATAGGGGAAACATCATTTCTCCTATAATTTTTTACATAAAAGGAGTTTATTTCAAATGAACGAATTTTTCCCATATTCTTCAAACTTATTAGGAGCTAGAAATAAGGCTTTGATTGAGGTTTGAAGCTTCTTTTGCTATTAAAAAAATAAAAATAACGTTTTTCCTATGCTGGCCTATGTATTCCTGACCAACAAAATGACGGCTCTTAAATATGAGTGCAACTGGTCTATATAAAATAGAAAGTTAAGCTATAATAATATATTTAATAACAAATATAAAATGAACACGATAAAAATTGACATTTACATAATTTTTAATGTAATTTTTTAATTTTAAAACTAAATAAAATTATTCTATAATAATATGTCAATTTAAAAACAGAAAATTGTATAACAGTAATACACTGATTGATTTGTATATAGTTACGTTTTAATTAAATAAACTTTTAATGTAATTAAGTTTTTGTTCACCAACTGTTGATGGAAATCTCTTTATTAGTATATATACGAATTGTGTGTAACTTTTTTTTTATTGTATTAAATTAAAGAATGTAATGACAAAAAGGCTATAGCAATGCTTTGAGCATGAAGGTACTGTATATATATACACACATACATACACGTGTTTCTATTGAAGCGTGCTTGTTGATTTGTGCACGAACAAGCACAACTGGACCAATTGCTTTGTATATGGTCATGTAACCGAAAGTAGGATGTATGTACTGTACACATGATCGTATATAACAAATATATTTTACCATTCAAAATCTCACGCTAAATTTACAATCATATACATGTGTTTAATGTGTGGGTTTTTTTATGAGAAAATATGCGCATGGTAAAATATATAAATAATATCACAATTATGTTTATAAAACGAAATAAGAAACATATAATAACAAATACAAGATTTTTTTTTTTTTTTTTTTTTTTTTAAACTTTAGTCATATTAGTATATTGTAGAAAACTGTTTTGAAATTCTGGTTGCTTTTGTTAATATATATTATGAATCAGTGCGTGATAAAGAAGTTTTTCAGTGCACTATGGTGTACTGTGTATAACATAGTATATATAGGGAGAAAAATGAAATAATTTGATTAAAAGTTGTAAAGGTAGAAAAATTTAATTTTTTTCACAGATACTATAAAGGATAAGATATCTCAAAATATATGTTAAAAATAAAAAGTAAAAATTAGGGAGACCAATTTTTACATAATATATACAAAGTTTTTAAATTTTTAACCCCATGATGTCCATTGTAGTTTCAATAATTGTGTTCTGCCATCAAACTATAGTAACAGTTGTTACCATTGGCTTTTAAGTGACATAAAAAATTGAGATCAACTTCTTACTATATAACCTTAAATTGTGCCCTTAAAAAAACATATTAAGCAAGTTTTTAGGAAATAACTGAATTTATTAGAGAAATATAAAACTAAATTGAAATTTTGTTTTCATTTTGTCACTGATGCAATATATATACATATAGAAAAGTATTTAAATTTAAAGTGTTAAACTTCCAATGTTGGTATTTTTACTCCATGGCCATACAATTTGTGTTATGTGTGGGGTAAAGGCGACCATAGCAGGTTGTATGGCATGTTTTGAGGGACAGTGTTGGGGCTTTGGCTCCATTACTCGAACTTCCAACTACGTGATGAACATGGTAAAATGTGGTAACTAACCCTTTTCTCTTGTATTTCAACCCCTCGCTTGCTCACTCGTTTCGTTCTACATATGCGGGGTGTATTATTCCAACTTTATTATTATTGTGATTCTCATTTCGTGTGCTTTTTAAAATAATAATGTTGAAAAAAAAAATAACAATATTTTTTTCTATCGTTAACATTTTTAATATAATATGCTCTCGCCTCTCTCTCTCTCTCTCTCTCTCTTTCTCTCTCTTATCCTAAAAATATCAAAACTTTAATACATGAATTTATTAAATATTCAATGTAAACTTAATATTAAATAAACATGTACAATCATTGTACTAAAAAATGAAATTGTATTGGCTTATGGCCATTCAATGCAATCAGATGGAGATTTCAGTTGACGCAAAAATCTATCTAAATACATGTTATTCCCATCTGCCAATAGAATTTCATTGTTTATTGCAATGACCGTACAGGCAATGTGATGTGAAATTTGTTTTCTATATTATGCTTTACAGCAATACTTTACATTTAAATCATGAACATTTGATGAAATGCTCCATATAAATATACATGCATGGTATTTCCATAAGATAATATAGTAAGAAGTAAGAAGCAGTCAGTTACAGAAATACAGCAGGCTAGAGATTTGAGATATAGATTCATGTCGTGGACAATTTTATACATCAGCGTGTTTTATTTATTGCATAATCTCTTTATATTTGTTCGTGATTCTTTCAAACGTATACTAATTCTAGTTTTTATATTATATACATGTGTATTTAGTATTAATAATAGTAATATACATAAATATAAATACACATATTAACATATAAGGTATCATCAAAATATCTTTTGGTTTTTTATGTCTTAAAAAAAGCTTTTAAGGCTACTGTAGTTATATTTTATGTTTACTGGAACTTCTTTCAGATAATTAAAATATATCAATTATTTGAGTTTTATTATTTTTATTGTATATAAATTGCAAATATTTTTGTCAAGACCATAAAGCTTCTTGTAACTTCTTGTAAATGTATTTGAACTGCCCAGGTCAATAAAAAAATCTTATATTTCTCATTTACGTAATTTACTCATTTACGTTTGCGTTAATTAAACTTATATATCTTCCCAATATTTTTTTAAGGTGTACAGTATAATTTTATTTTAAATATAGAGGAAACGTTGTTCAAAATTTAAGTATGGCTTTTAAAAAAATTGTTATGATAATTATATTTGCAATTAAAAAAAAAAAAAAAAAAGTTCGCCATACCCCCTCCCCCAGTAATAAAATGTGATAAAAAATTCATTTAGTTTCACGTAAACACTAAAAGTCTATGTATAATAAGTTTTTCATACAACCACTATAAAAAATCATTCATTGATAATGACTCACTTGACCTACTTTTGTAACTGAAAATAATAATAAAGTACTTAATAATTAAGGCATAAAAAAAAGGGAAAAAACAAACAATATTGTAAACTGCACTTGTAATTTAATTATAACTATATAGCGTATATTTATGTTGAAAACTTCATTAATTTTTAATTAAAAACTTTCAGTAAACACTTATTATACTATAGTAAACCATATCAGTACAGTACATTGTTTTTATAATTCATAAACTTTATAAAAACTGCAAATGATTACATTGATTTTTAAAATAGCCTGTAGGCAAGGATAGTAATTTTTATGGATATAATATTAATAATAATAATAATAATAAATGGTTTTTATTAAAGGCCAAAAAAGGTACAACCCACTCACATTGTCATCTGACTTTCTTTAAACAGTATCACTAGTCAGAGTATTTCTTCATTATATTTAATATACATAATTGACAAAGAAGAACCATAGAAATATACATTTATATATTAATTTATAAGACACAATACAATATTATATTTGAGAGAAAAAATAGTCATTTATACATTATTTTATTAATAATGCATTTTAATATTATTTTTAACACATTTATATAGCATTTATAATATATTTAAATCACTAATAACAATTCTTAACTACATTCTTTTACTATCTATTTTTTCTCCCTACTTCTTCTTATTCTTCTTTTTGTTTTTTTAGAAACTTATTGTACTCAAGCTCAGCAGTTATAGTTTTTTTTGTTTATAGGAAGTTCCTTAATTGTCTTTTTATTTTTTTTCTCTAAATGTTCAAAGTTAAAAAGAAAAATGTAGGATGCAAGTAAAATAGTAATTTAAAAAAAAAAAAAAAATCTCACTTTTTTAGGTGTCAATTTGAAAATTTATTATATATATTTCACATTTTTATTTTATAATCAAATGTTTATCGTATACAATGACGTGAAATTCTCGTTGTTTTTACATCATCGTGGAAAAACGTGCAAAGATTGACTATATTCTCTACTCTCAAATGAAAATTGATAATTCTTATTTATTATATAAACATTATAAATAAATTATAATGACATAGATGGATTTTCCAGATGGAAGTACTAAAAAAATAAGTTAAAATATTGATATGGAAAAATGATATATTTATATATTTCGGTGTATCTTTTTTTATCAGCTTCATTTTGGTAAGTGTTTCTATTGCATATACAGTGGAAGAGAGATCACCATCATCATATAGTGGCTAATCAATCACATACGTTACTCGACACAACTGTTTCTAATATTTATTTCATGACTCTTATATTTATTTATATAAATCTATATGTGTATAGTGTAACAAGCTGTTGTTTACGATGGAAAAACAATCCATATATATATAAAAAAAATCAAATATTGTATAAAAGAAGAAAGATATAATATTCCTCATAAAAAAATATGTACCTCCTAAAACTGATTTTTATTACTATTATTTTAATAGTATGAAAAAAACTGATTTTTTAAATAAATTTTTGTGATGCATTGCGCTTTGAACAAATAAAGAAACAATACCCTTTTTTTTAAGTGGTTTCCACATAGTCATTGATTAATTTGAAATAATTGTAATACTTGATTTCTACAGATTTCTGAGACTGGGACGCTTTACTTAGGACTATCTTATCAGCAGGACAGAGCCCTAAGATTTGAATTTTTGTGATGAACTAAAATAATTGTTTTTCTCCTATATATAATCTTGTAATTTAAAAACCTGTAACGTTCGGTCTGACTCTTCAAAAATTGTGTACATGTATGCATATACATAATATGTAGTTATTTATTATTATGTATATACATAAATAAAAAGGAGACAGACCAGGGCAATGTTAATAAGTATAGTGCATGTGACCATGCATATAGCTTCATGTATACATTAAAACTAGCAAATATTGTTAAACTTATGCAATGGATGCCCGTTACTGAATGCATCGTGCGTGGGGCTTCATTCGAAAAAAAAAAATCTGTGACGCAATTTGAATGTACTGCAGTGTGGACGCATTGACATTTTAGCTCTCCAAAAACTTTGAAGTAATCTTACAGACCTTCAAAAATATTTGATCAGTGACAGTAAAAAATTGATATTCAGATTTGTTTTTCTTTTTTCTAGGACAAAAACTTATATACTATTTGACTGGATAACCACAAAAATATATAAATATATAAGAATAGAGACCAAACAAATGTATATAAAAATAGAGTGAGGTTGATCTTTTATTCAATTCTTGTGTATAAATCAGCAATTTTTGCTTCTGTTGTTGAAGTTATGTGGGGGAGATCTAATGTTGTATAATAAAAACTGGAAAGAGAGAGAAAAAAAAGAAGAATATATAAGAAAAAAGAGAAACCTCCATATAGCCATAGCAAAAGAAAAACTTTTTCATTCAACTTGATCTTCAAGACCCGATAAAGTAAAGTGTATTATTCTCTGACTCTTGCCCGAAAATTCACACATTAAGTAAGTCTCGTTGTTTTTCAAGTAGGCAACATGATAATGTGATTGTTTTATTGCTTCTTAAAGTCGTAACATTTACTGCTTTTATACCCTGATCATCATCTGCATATTTACATCTATACAACTAAATGGTAATTTTTATTTCTTTGTCCACTTACAATTTAAAATATAAAAACACTATTCATGACAGCATGCTAAAAATAAAAAAAAACATTTTATAAAGATCTGATTTTTTTCTTTTATTAAATTAAATTTGGAATATTTAATTTATAGAATACCATATATGGCAATATTTATGTTGTAAATTTGTATTTGTATATACGCTCGAACGTTAATACATATAATGCCTATTAGGGAAACAAATGGTGAGTGCCATGAAAAAATAATGCTTACGTAATCGGTAGTAATGTATAACCAATGAAAAGTGTGTAGAAAAATTGTAGAGGATTTCTTATTTCCTATCCTGTAGCTTTACAAAATTGCCGGGCCATTCTTTAAGCGACTATATTGAAAAAAAAAAATATATATAAAAAAAAAAAAAACATGCTTCAATTAAATTTGAGACATCTTAAATAATGACTAATGACTCATACAACTGTACATACAATTTTACATGCGTTTTAAACTCTTTTTATATTGGAAAAATAATTTGGTAAAAAGCGTTTTTGAATTATTTTTGAATAACCAGTCTAAAAGAGAGAATCGGAACTATATATTACAAATTTTTTTTACATACTTTATTTATTTGATTTCCATTTTTTAACAGTGTGTAAGAATAAAAAAAAATCTCAACTATTATACTTTCAAAATGCATTGAAATATTGTATTAAAAAATTATATTTATTCTGAAAAGAGTAACTAAATTTATGAGATAAACGCTTACTATATGATAATTTTGTTTTAAATTAAAAATCTTATACTTCCTAATCTCATTTAATACTTTTTAAAATCATAAAAACTTTTAATTTATTTTTAATAAACTTGTATATATACAACAGTATAGCTTTAATATATTATTTGTTATATATATATAAATAAAATTTTAAAAAGAGCTCCCGTACGCTCATGATTTTGTAATTTCTCAATTAAGTTATAATGTAATTTTGTGTTTCACAAAGATTATTTTGATCTCGAGTTTGCGTTGTTGTGTTAATTAATGTTTTAGGTTCAAAGTGAAAATCTCAGGGGGATATTGGCTTCCTGTCATATTTAACCCCCTCAACCCCAACCCCCAATCCCACTTCAACCCCCCCGCTTAGCCCCCCATCTATCTTAAAGTCAGGTATTATACTGTATACTATATATGGGTAAAAGAAGCTATGTGTACGCCTGAAACCCTCAGAACATTTTAATTGCTATTAATTGTACGCAGCACACAAAAATGCTTTTGATGGTATTGAATCGATAAAGAATGCAGTCATCAACAGAGGGCAAAAAAATTCATTTTTTTATTATTAATAATAATCATTTTTTTATCTCTCTTTCTCTCTTACAGTCTAGAGCGGTCTAGAGTGTTTCATAATAATATAATATTATAATTTTTTAATAATAACATTTTTTAATTTTAAAAGTATTATATATTTTGAGTATATATATTTTTAATATACTTTAATAAAAAAATTAATCAAAACGTTTTTATACGTATTATACATCACAGGTAGTTTTTTTATACATTATATATAAAAGGTAGTAACCAAAGGTAACCAAAACTATGCCGCATTCTTCTATAAACATCAAATGATTTTTGCATATAACTATATGGAATTTTATTTTATTTTTTAGTAATTTAATATTTTGTACTTTAATGAAATCATATACATGTTTTTATTTTATTTTTTAAGTATATAAGTGTTATTATTTAAAATATTTTACTAAATATGCAAAAAGAAATTTATATGGTTTTTGTAACTTTAATTGTTTTGCATGTGGCAACCTGTAATGTGATTCTATGGAATTTTGATTACATTTAGAATACAATGCATTCTCTCATTCTCTCTCTCTTTCCCTGCATTTGCAAAACGAATTAGTGGAACTGTCGACTCTATACAATTTACACTATTGTTAATTTATTGTAACAGAGAGAGAGAGAGAGAGAGAGAGAGAGAAAGAGAGAAAGAGAGAAAGAGAGAAAGAGAGAGAGAGAATTCATAATGGAAAATACAATTAAAAAAACACTTCAATGATCAAAATTAGGTATAAAAATAATCATCTTAATTAATGTATTCATAAAAAAAGTTGATCATATAATATAATAGACTTTTTTTCTGTTTCAATAATTAAATGATACCTCACAATTTACTGAAACTTTGAACAATATTGCATTTTGTATAATAAAGTATATGTTTCCTATATCTAAAAAAAGAAGAAAAAAATCTATATGATTTAGTATTTCAAATATACTCATCTTATTCTGAAATACTCAAGTAATAAAAATGATCAATATGTGACCTCAATATATATAAAATGATATTTTTATTATTCTAGATATATAACCTTTTAGTGCTATATGGTCCATATGCATATTTTACTGAAGTAGAGAGCATTGGAGCGAGAGAGAAAAACTCTCTTGACACCTGTGTCTCAGTGGAGAAAAGAGAAGGCGATGACTCCCCAGGGAAATCAGCTGATTGAGTCTATAGCCACCCCACCTTACTTGCAATTGAATCACTAAGGCCTAATACACCCAACGTCTAGTATAGTTCTTATTGTATTGTTTAGACTATGCACACACACCCTTTTTTTACGCTCTTTTAAACATTGCAAACTGTCTTTTCTTTTAGACTTTAAATGTTGAAAGTTTCTTTTTTTATTTGTAAAATTTATAATGCATGACCATGATTTTTTTTAAAGTTTGTTGAAGTTGTTTGATTTAACTATATTGTCATCATTCTATTATTCTATATATTATTAGTGACCTAAAACTGATTTTTTTTTAAGTTAGTTATTTTTTATCTGCTATCAATGTTATTTTATTCCAACACGTTGTATAGGGTTTATCCGCATGACGTCATATTTAATGCGCTTGGAGGCCATACTGTAGTAGTGAACAACATTGTTGAGCATAGGACAAGCTTCATTTTAGGCAATTTTCTGTGGAAAATCTGTCAATTTTTTGTTATTGTTATTTTTCTCACATGGTTGAGATCATAGACATAATGTCTATGGTTGAGATGCTATACTTCAACATATTTACAGCATCAATGCTCTCAAAAATATTGCATAGTGTTTTTAAACAGGTAAAATGAGTTTTTTCCTATGCCACCCATGTTATTGAGTGATCCATCATGGCGTCGACTTTAACATGAATGCATAAAAAAATTAAATTGTATATTTATAAAGTATATAGACAAATAATTAATTGTATTGTACACACTATATGAAAATAAATATGTTTATTTAAAATATAGAGATAGTTAAAAATTCCATTTGAAATGAGTGTGGTTAAATGATACGAAAATAAAAAACATGCATTTTGTTTAAACAAAACGTTGTTCAAATATATATTTAACTTTGTTATATTATATTATATAATACACATCATGTCGATAATAAAATTTTGTTGTGCGCTGTTTTCATATTTATTTTTATTATAAATTACTTTTGTATAATTATTAGTTTTTATTATTTGTATATTATATTATATATAAAACATAAAATGAATATTTATTATTTTAACAATAAATAATTATTGTTGTCTGAATTATTTTATATATCAGTTTAATGATTACTGCATGTAGTTTTTATAAAATTCAGTCAATTTAATTAACACTAACTTTTTTTTTTTTTTTTTTTTTTAAGCATTGCAAAGGTATTTTTTTTGTAGTAAAATCACGGCAGAAATAACACTGCACAATGTGAAGTGACGTATCTTGTTTGAAGATGAATGATTTCATTTCATTTGATCATCGTATGTGTATTAAAATGAGTAAAATGTTGAATGTGATATTTTACGGATAATATTCAGTAATTGATTTATGCTTTTCTTTTTGTCAAACTTATTTTTATTTATTATTATTTTTTTTTTAATTTTTTTTTTTGCAACATGTTAGTATAAATGATGACTATTTATTTTCTAGATATATTTATAATTACCTGTTTTTCCTGAACTTGCATGCAGTAAATTTATCAAAACTACCCTTTCAAAAAAAAAAAAAAAAAAAAAAATCTCTGTTAAAAATAACGAAACAATTTAAACGTAAACAATGTAACTAATTAATATACAATTCAAGAAACAAATTTTCATAATCTGTATTTGTTAATATATTCATTGTTCATTAAAATACAACGCTAATAATACTAATCATTATAATCTTCAAACAATACACAAATGGTAACGAGATACTTTTTGAATATAAACAATAATAATAATATAAAAATTCGAAGAAAACAAAACAAAAATGCACTCATTAGTTTTTGTTCTTTTAATTGGATTTGATTAAATATAACTGATAAGAAAAGAAATTTATTCTCCCTTTCTTTATAAATTTTCTCTCAAGGCAATTAAGATTTGTCCCTAGTCACGATTCACGTTACCAGTGTTTTCAATAAAAACGTACAGAACGGACATACTGTACACATAATATTTTCCATGTTATATAAATGTGGACGTGCTTCAACTTTCGTGCATTCTAGCCACCTGCTTGTTACGTGCATGAAATCTGAGAAGTTTTACTTCAACTCTATGCGGGGTGCATTTTGTGTGCCCTCATTATTTCTCAACCCTGTAGCTTATATAATATAGAGAATAATACCAGATAATACACACCTTCACATTTAACCTTACACTGAAAAACATATACCTGAATATTAAATTTAAGCATATTTTACTATGTAAAGATTAAAGGCATGGACAATATGAAAACGTTATAGCATTTACATCACAAAACACTTGATGGGACTTACATATTATAAATAACGTTAATTGGTCTCAAAACCCAACTGTAGCGCCGTAGCAGTGATCAGAAAATTTCGATTTATGCAACCCGCACAACATTTTCACACTAGTCTTTGTTTCTGACGTCATAAGCAGAAATATTCACGCAAATTGCATACTTTACATTTTTTTTTTCACTCTCTCTCTTGTTGGGCTACATTTACATTCTGGTAAAAATGATCATCAGTTTTTTTAGATCTCATTTTGTGTTTAATGATTAAAAAGAACATGTTGTTTCATTCTTTCTATGCCTTTAAAGATAAAATGTTAGTTTCAAGGGAATTTTTCTTAACTGGTCCTACATGGATATATTCAATAAAAAAATTAACAAAATTTGTGGATTGCTGCCATGTCTATATACCTTTATTCATCTCTCTCTCTCTCTCTCTCTCTCTCTCTCTCTTTCTCAAAGTTACGATCAACTCTTTCAAAAAATTGGTAACTGTCCCAAAATAGTAAGCCTGTGTTTGAAATATTTGCTTTATGTTTATATAGATAAACAGTTTATGAGTCAGATATACTGTATAAAAAATTATAGTGCTTCAACAAATAAATTGATTAAAATGACTAATAAATTGCAATAGTATAAATAATTTTACGCGCACGGTTAAAATAGACTTAAGAGTTGACTATTATGCATTATGCTGTATAGCAAACTTACTTTTCATAACCACCATAAAACTCCCCTGCAAAGTCTATTTATTTTACAAGAGATAAATACGTAGATGCCTAACAAAATTTGTTGCAGAAACTCACAATTATTTTTATACCATAATATGTGATTTTTTTTTCTTATAGCAAAGAAAAAAAATTGGCATATTAATATTATGGAATTTGTGCACTTCTTTTTTCTTTGCTTTTTTTTTTAGTGTTTTAAGTTATATACAAAGTCGAGTCCACAATTCGTCTTAATTTAATCTCTCTCTCTCTCTCTCTCTCTCTCTCTCTCTCTCTCTCTCTCTCTCTCTCTCTCTCTCTCTCTCTCTCTTTCTCTCGCTTTTCACCTCCACATTCATATATATAAGAAAAAACTTTTTCTCAACTTTCGGTGTACATTTCTTCACATAAATATTTTAACTTGAAAACTTTAAAGTGATATATTTTCTTACCTGTACATAAAAAAGTTGGCTGTAAATAAAATTTTATTTTTCTTATTACATTTCTAAAACAAAAATCAAAATATGTGTTAGAGAAGATAATAAAAAATATTTGCCAAGTTATATATATTTTAATTTCTGTACAGGTTGAAAAAAGTTCGTAAAATGTATGCAACTGTGAATAGCAAGTATGATATTTAGCATAAATATTGCTACATTGTAATCGCATAATTATGTAAATTATGTATAATTATTAAGTGTTATGCTATATGTTACTAGCTATGTTATTGTAGTTAGCAAATTTGCTGTTTTATGTTATTATTATTATTAGGGCAAATTATTTTTGTCACAGTAATTGATTTAATTCCTTAATTTTCTCCTAATTTGAAGAAAGAGAAATAAAATATGATTCAAATTCTGCTAGCACTGAAAATTGATGATGGGTAAAAATATTATAGAAATTAAAGTAAAAATTATGATATGGCACAAAAAAAATATGCCTAAAATGCTCTACAAATACACAAACATAATAGTGCTGTAGAATGCATGACTGCATTTCTTTTATTATTTTTAAAAAATCTGGAACTTATACTATAAAGTTAGTATCTTAGCCTGTGCTTTTAAAAAGCAATATAATTATAAAGAAAGATTTTTTAAAATTATATTATACTCCAACAAGTTTCCTCTCTTGTATATAATTTGTGTACATAAATACTGTAAGAAATCATGTAAATCTGAGAAGAAAAAAGCAACAACATTATTGTAAATTCAATTTATATATATATATATATATATATATATATATATATATATATATATATATATATATATATATATATATATATATATATATATATATATATATATATATATATATATAATAGAAATGCTTATAAAAATAAAAGTTTTTTCGTATAAGAAAAAAAAAAAAAGATATCGCAATGTTTCATGATATGAAGCAGATGTTACTCTCGCATTATAAATGTAAATTTTAGTGCAACCTGTTTGTTGTGGCTGCTCTTTTTATTTACACAAGACCAACCTCTGCAACTTCTTTTATTTTACATTTTTTATACATTACCACAACACGAAAAAACACTTCTTTTTTTCATATAAATTATTTTTTCCAAATTTTTTTTTCTATTAAATATATCTCAAATGAGTTTTGCATTTGAATTTAAATAACCTTTTTTTTATATACACTATATCATTTTTATATATAAAAATATTTTTTATACAATAATGTATCCAAATATATCAAATTAAGTAATACAATAAAATACAGTAACGGTATTGGTGGTATATAACATAATACTAAATAATTATACATCGTTTAAAATATTATGTAATATATGTATATATATTTTTAAATTGTTTATAAATGATGCAATCCACAATTAAATTGAAAGTTTTAAAAGTTTATAGCACATAAGAATTTGATTTATTAGAACTAATGTATCAACTCGCATACTATCATTATAATTTAACCAAAAGCCAGCTATAGTGTAATTTAATAGCTCATGATACTATATACAGTATACCTTTTACTTTATAGGGGCAGTCTATACAAATTATAATATACTATATTTTTTTTCCTTTAATATGTTATTAAAACTTTAGTGTTCTTGTGAAATATTTTATGATTTTCCTCTTCAAAGAATAGTTAGATATTGTTATATTCCTTAAATTGTATTACGTAAATATATAAAATACTCTTCTATCTATAATTACACTCTCTATAGTCCTATAGTAATCGGGGCTTAGTTTCTTGCCTTCTTGATGTATTGAATATTATTCTTTATATAAAATATGACGTATTGTAAGGAAGCATGCAGTAATATAAATGTGACCACCATGCATTGATTCCTTGCACCTGCTATAGAAATAATCGGTTTATGTGTTTTGATTTTTAACTCTAAATTACGGGAAATCAAAAGGAAATATCGGTAATAAAAGTTTGCAGTTCCTAATAAATCAATATTGACTTTTTGAAACAGGGCTTCAATGTTCTAAGCTTCATCAGAAGTACGTGAAATCGATGCTTCTAAGGGGCAAGAGACCTCAAGCAATTGTATATAAAGTCCCGAGATTTTAGAACTGTGGGCGATAGGTCGACTTTTTGAACAATCACCCAAAATGGTGTACTAGTTTGTATTGCATACAAATAATCGATTGTTGTATTTTCAAATGACCTTGAAGCATTCTTAGCTTTCCAGACTGTAGTTATCCGCTGAGTGACGTCACAATTAATTGTATCATGATGTATATAGTCTGTCAAGTGTCGAAAATAACCAAATTTTGAATTTTATATGTGTTATCTCAAGCCTGCTTCCTACTAAGTAATCTTCTCAACCATACAGAGATCCACTAGTACAGAGTGAGAGAGACAACTACGATAAAAAAAATCAGCAAGCACCAAAAATTACACATATAGAAAAAAAAAGCAGTATAGGTTCTATATTATTTCAAGTACTTTGTTTTGCATATTGTTTCAAGGCTCACAGTCAGTGTCAGTGTAGTATACACCAAGGCTCATTTTCTCTCGGTCCTCCTCTTTGTTTAAAAGTTCCGCAATGTTTATAGATAATTATGATGGAGTGATGTACACCCGCATCACAGCTATATACAACGTAGGCTTTCTTACAAGGAAATTACCTTAATTTTGCGTACATGAAGCTTGAATTAACCCAGGAGAGAAGCAAACATAAACAACAATTTAAACAGTCAGATTAAATTACCCTCTCTCCCTCTCTAATTATACTTGGCAAAAAAAAAAAATCTCACTTTTATGAGTTTAAGTAAAAAACTATGTTCATTATAATAATAGACTCCCTTTTTACAAAATTTTATGTTTATTTAGTTTTCATGATAAAATGTATAAACTTTAAAGAAAGTTTGTATCACATTTTCTTCAATTATATTTTGTTTACAGAATATTATTTAAGTGTATGCATTAATTAAAACTATAAAAACGAAATAAGAAAACAAAAACTTTAAAAACTTTTTACTTATATGAAAAGTATAACGAAGAAATTGGCTGGGCAGAAGCGACTCCGTTTATATTCAAATCTAATCAAAGTAATCACTGCCCATGAAAAAAAAAAGAAAAAAAAAAAAAAAGGGCGTGCAAACACTATGGGGAATGCATTTCTTTAGAGTTCCTATATATGTTCCACTATGTTCCTTTTGCAAAAAAAGTGAAGAGAAATGACTATATGTTCCAAGTGCATTCCAAAAAAATCATCAAAATCACTTTTTAATCTCGAACTGAGAATATCTTTTTGCAAATAAATTTTTCTCTATATCGTTAAGAAATATGAGAAATCTCTTTAAAAAATGTAAATTATTAATAATAAATTTCAACAAGAATAAAACATTTATTTGAAAAATTTGCAATACAAAACTCAAGTAAAAACATATAAGACAAAAATGCTTGAGTATACTCTCCTTATAAGGAAAAAGCAATGCTATAAGAATCAATAATCAATATACATATGAAATTTAAATAAACAGGTATAATAATATTTTATATATTTTTCATAAGATATTTTAACGAGAAAAACACTCATTATTTACAATAATTATTTGTTCTTCATACCAACCTTTCGTGTTCATTGCTTATTAATTTTTTTTCTCGTGTATATACATATAAGTATCGGCTCGCATGTCGCTACCCAATTACATTCTTCTTTTCTCTTTTTATTATTATTTATTATAAATTGTTTTTACATACAATGGAACGTTCATATACATAATTATAAATATTGAACTTCGATAAAATAAAAAAATATCTTAATGCTTGTTTTATTATTTTTTTTATTTATTTGCCGCCCAGTTGTAAATGAAAAAAAAATATTACGCTAACATGGTAGAATTTTCCTTTATTCAATAGAAAAGGGGCTACAGATACAAAAAGAAAAAAGTTATTATTTTAAGGAGCGCACTAATTAAGCTACATTTTATGATATATTTCCTCACCCATTTCACAGTAAAATTGATAATATTTTTCAACTTTACTGCCATCAGAATAATACAAAATTGAAACTCAAATTATATATTTCACTATTTTGATCCATACTTATGTTTTCAAATTTAAATACGTATGTTATATCGCATGGTTAATAAATCTGTCTACCATGAATGTTCTAATAATTTAGTTAAAAATATTTGTCTTTATATTTTTTATATATGCAACTACAAAGAAAATTTGTATATTAAAGTTATTACAATTTTGGCTCAAGACCAAAGAAAAAGCTGTGCGGGGATTTAGATGAAAAAAAAAATTAGCACTAAACATTTTGCATAACATATTTTTATGGATGTCTTTGCAAATTTGTGCCAACAACTTTTTTATCAATACAAAATGTTTCTCATTTCTATAATGAAGGGGTATGGCTCGATTTATGTTCATATTTACAGTAACCTATAAATAAAGAAATTTACTTGTTCAAGCAATTACATTTTACAGTTTTAGGGAGATTCACATATTGATTTTGAAGTTATGACAATTGACAAAAATAATGTGTGTTTTTTTTCTTTCGCAAACAAAAGCATGCTTATGCTGATTTTACAGTATTGTATTTTGATTTTTTTTCCTTTCCATTATTTTTAAATGTAACAGAGCCATGTCTAGTTTCAGATAATAAACAAATTAATTAAATTTTTAAACACTATTTATATCTATACTGCTTATTAGAATTTAATAATAGAATATTATAATAAAAAAATAAAATAACAAAACCAGATATTTTGACTTTCGAATTGAACACAATACGGCTATACATTACAAATGACATATTAATTCCATAAACAGCTGATAGATAATCACCATTATATATATCAACAATACTATATCTTATACATATTAGATTACACTAGATTTAAAATTAATGATTCTTTCATATTATAATAATAAAGATATAGGTCATTAAAATCCTAAGGGAGTAATAATTTTATATATAAAATAAAACAGAGTATATATCCGAGAGAGAAAGAGAGAGGGATGTGTGTTATAAGTTATTTGTTTTATGTTAAAAGCTAAAACATGTCCTTTTCCCAGTCCTGGCGGGGTTGGAGTGCGCAAAAGCCTCGCGGGGTTAAGTTTCGGATGATACTCATGAAATAAATAAAAATAAAAAAAATGTGATGATGCTACCGCGTATATACGAGTATATAAAACGCATGCCATCTGCTGTTTGAATCATTCAGAGGCGCATATTTAATGATGATTCCGGTCACTGCTGCGTGGCTGTGTGTGTTTGGGTCATCATCAATAATCATCATGATACATGTTACTGTCAATTTTACTGATGGATCTCTAGGTCAATTGATAAATTATTATCAATTATATTATACCTTTATACAAAAAAAAAGTTAGGGAGAGAGAGAGAAAAAGACAGAATTTTTATATGGGGAGTATTTTAAAGGTTTTAAAATTATGGCTATTTATATTATAAAAAAATGATTTTTTTTTCTTCCTTTTTTTTTTTTTTTTTGGTATCGATTGATGACTTTACAAGTTACGAATGCCTGCTGTTGTTTCTTGGTAGTTCTCAAAGACGCAATGATAAACACGCAGCAAAAAGTGGTATTTTAAGAAATTTATATATTGTAAAAAAAAAAATATTATATATATATAAGAAATTATAAAAAAAATGCAACAGTTTAATTCCTCACTTTCAGTTTAAAAATTGTTGTATATTATACATTTGCAATGTTACTCAACTGCAGTTTTACATTAAAAATAATTAATATTTGGTTTTACAATTTTGATATGAGAATTGAAATTATTAATAAAGATTAAAGAGAAAAAGTTGAGTCATTATAGTATAAAGATATTAAAAAATATATTAGACCTGCATTGGTATAAAAACATATATCCAACAAATCTGGAAAACACCGTTTTGAATACCTTATCTTGTTTAACTACTCTGATGACAATAAACCGAAATACAATGACATTTATTGCATCTTCAGAAATCACGACCTTGTTAAGTAAAAAAACATAAAACTCTATAAACTACTTTTGTCTATATAAGAACATGTTCCAATTAAGACATACCTGGTATTCAATAAAAGTAGAAAATTTAAAAAAATAAAATATAGTGCGTGAGATATATTGTGACAAGCTGAAGAAAAGTAAGATCAAGATATAGGAAGGAAGAGAGGTGTCAACTCAGGTCACAAAGTAAAGTTAAAATGTATCTTATGGTGTCTAGAGAGATACATATATAGCGCCTCTGCCTAATGCTTTAGCGCCTCCCTGGGGTATCGACTTCCCGCAACACATATGTTATGTTGTGACCGAACTCATAAAAATATTGTGTCTCCAAAAAATAATAATATTTCACATTTAGGTAACTGGATATCTATTTCCCATCTCGCTGTTGCTCTCTCTCTCTCTCTCTCTCTCTCTCTCTCTCTCTCTCTCTCTCTCTCTCTCTCTCTCTCTCTCTCTCTCTTATTTCATTTCTTCCCATTTTTTTTAACATTTCTTATATATTATTTTTCTCTTTTATCTCTCTGTCTCAGTATCAATCTATTCAGTAGGTATATGTATATATCGTCCTGGTCGCGTCAAAAGAACTTATCTCCATTGATCAGCAAATCGCTTTAGGGCATATCTCCAGTGATCAGCGAAATTATAAGTTAGGGTGTAAACTTCAGTATCTCCTGTGGAGATACGCCCTAAAATTGCTGATCACTGGAGATATGCCCAAAAGCGATTTGCTGATCAATGGAGATATGCCCAAAAGCGATTTGCTGATCAATAGAGATATGCCCAAAAGCGATTTGCTGATCAATGGAGACAAGCCCTTTTGACACGAACAGGACGATATGTATATTCTGTCTCTGTCTTTCTATTTCTCTATTTTCTCGATTCTCACATTCATGATTCTCTCTCTCTCTCTCTCTCTCTCTCTCTCTCTCTCTCTCTCTCTCTCTCTCTCTCTCTCTCTCTCTCTCTCTCTCTCTCTCTCTCTCACTTCCTCCCTTTGCCTTAGTTATCTCTTACTGTTTCTCTGTCTCACTTCTTCCTACCATACTTTTTTTATCCTAAAAAACAAATATTGCAAAAAGATACTTCCCTTTATATTCCACAGCTGTTATTATAAAATATAATAAAGATTAATTATTTAAGTGTATAAGTGGTGTCATAAAAGGTATTTTGCAACTAAAAAACACACACATATGTGACAAGATACAAAAAATATGTACTCAGTAAGCTATTAGTAACATTTTAAGCTGTCTAAAATACATACGAGTTGTCGTATTTCAAAGTGTAAACATTTTCACAGAATTTCGAGAGTTGAAGTGAAAAAAAAAAAAAAAAAAAAAAAAAATTAAACGTCAGCTGCGAGACACGAGTTCAAGTTTACTCAAAACAAGAAATTTTGTTTCAATTTAGTATTCCATTGGGACTTGAAGTGTTTTAAAATACTAATTGCTATTCCTACACTCTTTTCCGGTTTTTTAATTTAAAGTGAGATATTTTTTTAAAGAATTTTTAAAGGAAGAATACCATATAGTCTTTATTTTCATTAAAGCAATTTAAAGGAGTTATAATACGTTATTTAATTATTATTTAATTTAAATTTTATTTATTTTTCATAGTGTATTACATTAAGAAAAATATATTGAGTATTGCAATTATTAAAATTTTCATATTTGAAGCTTTAAAAGCTCAGAACATTAAATATGTGCAAATCACTAAAAGTCTATGCATTGGTCATATTGATTTATAGGTTGTATTCACTTTATTTTTGATCAAGTATTTATACAATACAGGTTTTCAAGCCTTCACAGCAAAATAGTTTTTTAATTCAGTTTCAGTTTATTTATTGATCATATAATACCAATTGGTACATATTGATTACAAAATTACATATCAAGGAATACAATATATTTTCCATTAAAAATTTTCAGTCATCATATTATTAGGTATATAATACTCTTAAAATATTTAATAAAATTTAAATCATACAGAAAAAAAATATACTTTGATAATTCACAATTAATATATACATACGATAATTTTTCATTTTTGTTTCATCAGATATAAAATTATTATTCATATATTTTTTTATAGCACCTTTTTTTAGCACTATATTTTATTTTTCAAATATTTAAAATAATACTTCTGTAAGTAATTATCAATTCTAAATAAAGTTCTTTAATTATAATTCAATATGCCTAAATAATCAACTTTATTGCAAATTTCAGCATAGAGTTTTATCAAAATTAAAAGTGAAATATGATATAGACTATAATGCTGCGTATACATACTCGCGAAATACCACTAAATTTTTTAAATCAAGCAGAGGTCACACCACACATTCATAAGTTCAAACTTACTGGTAAATCAAACATTTGTATTTTTATTCTATGCATACAAATAGATCATTAATGTTTGATTTAAACCCCTCATTATGCATACTTATTACAAACAGTCAGGTCAAAAGTCACAATCAATATGGATGACATATAATTTATTATTAAAAAAAAAAAAAAAACGCACATCTAAAATATAAAAATGGTTCTTCTATATACTAAATCATACACATATATATACAAATAGCATGGAGAGTGAATGATATGTAGTCACGTTTGAGTTCGTGATCAATGCTTTGAGAGAGGGATCATCGAGAGGTATAAGGGGAGAGGGGGATTATATAGACCCCCCCCCCCTTCTCTTCTATATATCTAACCCTTTACTGCACGAGTTTATATCTTGAATACATATTATAACAAGCCAAATTTAGTTGAAATAGAAATATATAAGTCATCAGAAATTGAATTGGAATGGCTAAACAAACAAACAAATAAATAAATAGATAAATAGATATAGATAGATAAGTAAGTAATTAAGTAAGTATAAGTAAGTAAGTAAGTAAGTAAGTAAGTAAGTAAGTAAGTAAGTAAGTAAGTAAGTAAGTAAGTAAGTAAGTAAGTAAGTAAGTAAGTAAGTAAGTAAGTAAGTAAGTAAGTAAGTAAGTAAGTAAGTAAGTAAGTAAGTAAGTAAGTAAGTAAGTAAGTAAATAAATAAATAAATAAATAAATAAATAAATAAATAAATAAATAAATAAATAAGCTGGATTATATTATATTTTTTAAATTCATATATTTAATATTTTCTTTGCCTATACTGACTTTGGCATCCGTATACATAAGAGACCACTGGAAATTGTAATGCAATCATCGTTATGTTTCATATAGCCAATGTTTATATTTTCAATATTCACCTTCATTAGGTATTTTAATTTCCAATCTTGCCAATATTAGGTTTGTATATTATAATATGACGCGTGCTGCACAGGCAAACTCCCTATATGCAAAAGCAAAGCTGCTGCATGGTTGATGCCTCTCTGACTTCATAATGAGATGACGCTCGCTAATATATATGCCATAATATAATGTATGGTCATAGCCGATAGTATAGTAACAACAGCAGTGGCTATGTTAACTTAGGAACACACTCATTAATCAAGCACAGCAGTTTACATTCTTAATTTGATCTGTATCATGGATAAAACACACAAGCCTGCTGAATAATTCAAATCTTATGTTGTTTGGAAAGTAAACATCAGCGCCATGCTTCATGTTTATCTACATGTAATGTGCAAGTATTGTGGGGGAAATAGGAACTAATTTATATTATGTATAATATGTCGCTTATATATAAGTACTAAAATTATTTTCCAATATTGGATACATAAATTTATAAGCTTTTGATGAGAAGTTAATGTAAACTATAAACTATAGATAATAATATTGAAAAAACAAAAAACAAAATCATTTCGTATATAATTGAATTTGTTTGCTTTAACTGTGATTATAGGCTAATTTTATTGCTATATAATTAAAGGCATAGACAATATAAAAACAAAAGCATTTACATCACAAAACACTTGATGAGACTTACACAAAAAACGTTAATTGGTCTCAAACCCCCGCTGTAGCGCCTTAGCAATGATAAGAAAAATTTGATTTATGCAACCCGCACAACATTTTTATACTAGTTTTTGCCTGTTTCTGACGTCATAAACAGAAATATTTACACAAATTGCATACTTTACATTTTTTCACGCTCTCTTGTGGGGCCACATTTATATTCTGGTAAAAATTGTCATAAGTTATTTTGTATAGATCCCATTTTGTGTTAAATGATTAAAAAGAACATGTTGTTTCATATTTTCTATGACTTTAATATAAAATTACGAATGCACCAAAACTTAAAAAGATGATTATATGATTCCGCATAAATTAAGTGACAAGTACAAAATAACAGTCATGATCAGCAATTCGACTCCATAGTGCGAACTTTATGGCATAAATCGATAGAGATACGACCTTTCTTGATTTTCTGATCACTGGAGATGAGGCATTTTGCAGTTACCAAAAGGATATTTATTTTTATTATGGTATATGTTTTCACAGGGCAATAATTTGTATGAGCAACAAATTAAAAATTAATGAAAACTGCATAAAAATTTATTGATTTTTAAATAGAGATAAAAGCATGCACTTAAATTTACTATATAATTAGTACAGTTAACGAACATATCTTTGTAATAATTTCCATGAGATACCGAAATTCTATAACTCGGAAATACTTAAAAATTTAAATGACTTTTAATTTTGAATGTCAACTTAAGCATTCACGTTCTGATTACATATATTTGACAAATTTATTTTTATTAATTATTATTTTATTTTTGTTATTTTTGACTAAAATTAACCAAAAAGAAAAAAAAAGTGCCATTTCTGTTTTAAGCATTAGCATACATTTTGTTATTTACACTGTTATACTGTAATGATTAAAGCAAGTCATGTAATAGATTTTTTTTTTTTTTTTTGTTATTAATTATATCAAACATAAAGCACATAAAAGAAGCACATTAAAATAAACAATACAATGTCATCACCATTTTACATATCATATTTTAATCAAAAAGTTAAATCTATATTGTTATGCAAAAATAAATCCCATTAATTTAAAACATTATCATGAGTTTGAATATTCTTACGGTCATTATCATACATTGAAGAGTTTTTTTTCTTGTGTATATATATATATATACTTCTCTCATATTTCATGATTGCAATCTATATGCATGCTTATAGGCATTAATTACGTTATTCAGGACCAGGCAGCTGCTAATGAGAGAATAAGAGTGAGAGAAAAAAGAGAAAGAGAACAGTGAGTGAGAAATTGCGATTTGCGCACGTTTGACATTACATAGACGTGGAGAGAACAAAAGAAAGTCGATCTCTCTCTCTCTCTCTCTCGGTCACGTGTCAGCCACGTGACTTGTCACGTGACTTACTTGATTCACTATTGTGAACAAATTTATGTTAACGTCACATGTAAGTCAATATTTTAACCATATATAATTATTATTGTTTTTTTATATTATATATACAACAAAAAGAAATTATGTTCATTGGAGAAGAAATAAATTTATAATGTAATTTCTATTGTTTATCAATTTCATATATCTTAAATTTTTCTTTTTGTCGTTTTTATGTTTGTTTTTCAATTTAGTTTAAGTCAGATAAAGTTATAATTTGAATTACTACAATTTTTTTTTTTTTTTACTTTTTTTTTCTTCTATATTTTTGTGTTTTATATACATACAAATTGTATATATGATAAAAAACTTTTATCATTTAATATTGTTTAATATGATTACTCTATATATTATATATACAGTGTTTTATTACGTTATTATATTTAAATAATCAAACTTTGATGTTATATTATAATAATTATTTTACTGTTCAAAGACCACAAACAATTACTATATAGCAAATAAAATCAGATCATATAACATGAAACTTGCAGTATATGTATTCAAAATTTCATCATACAGGTTTATATATTATATAGAATACAGTTTATATAGAGCTATTTTACAAATAATTATATTAAATGTTTACTGAATAAAAACTATATACAATTAAATTATATAGTAAGTATATTATTTCATGTAAAATATAATATAGCATAACAATAAAGCTTTTCCAGTATACGAATATTATCCTTCAATAATTAATAAACGCGTATTAATAAAGAGCGTATAAACGGCCCCCGTTTTACATTTGTTTAATTATACATAATAAATTGCCATTTGGAGATAAGACTGATTAGTGATATCAATGTTTTTTTAAAGAAATTAATTTTATTAAATAATTTTACAGCTTACAAGAATGTTATGGTTTTTAAACGATCATGGTGTCTTTATAAATAATAATATATATTTTGTTGACAAAGTCAGGGCTCTAGAGTAAGCGCACAGCTATGATATATTGTTTTTAGTGGTAATATATTATGTATAAATGCAAATAATGAAAAGAAGCACTAAGTTTGTGCATGTTTGCATGTAAGTGTTTTGAATTTTGCTTTCTGTTAATTAGCCTTGACGAATACCATATATATGTATACGAATAAAAGAAAGAGAAAAATTAAGATTTTTTTAATTAATTTGAATATACTTCATTCATATACTTGATTTACTGCATATACATATAATATACTATTTCAGCGCAAGAATTACAACTTAATTAAAAATATGGTCATTTTGATGACCTCATCGAGTGTTATAAATGACCTTTCCTTAAATGACACTAACTTAAAACTACATCTAGTGCTTATATATATATATATATCAGTGGCGGCGCTGAGGTTGTGCTAGTGGGGGTACTGCGTAAGAAGGAGATATGCAACATATATTGGGGGGTTCGGGGGGCCGTGCCCCCCGACCTGCGCCGCAGGCGAAAATTTTTCAGATTTAGACCTTTAAAAACTCATAATTTTTCCACCGAAAAACCTTTTTTTTTTCTTTTAGTGATACTAATGGATAATGGCCACAGTGGTCAATGCTTTTTAGCAAAGATAACTATGGTCAGCACCTCGGTTAGTAAGATTGCAATCATATAAAAGTTGACGCCATATGTAAGCACTGAACATGGGCCGGTGTAGAAAAGTGACACATTTTGCCAGTTTAAAATAGTAAAAACACGAGTAATATTTTTGAGGCACTTATTTTGCAGTTAATATACTTAAATTAGGTTTTCAAATATGCGAAAAAAAAATATTAAAAAAAAAAAAAAAAAAAAAAACTATTTGTCCAAAGAAAATCTCAAAAAAAATAAATAATAATAATAAATAATAATCAATGACATTCATTGCTCTAGTATGGCGTCGAAGCGCATTCAGGTGCATACACATCCTACAAATTTTTATTCTCAAAAATCAAGCGCCCCGTAATGAGCATCAACTTATGTGCGCCGGAATGAGCATAGTTCATATGTCATACACACACTAGATGCATAGGGGTGGGAGTAGAGCTGCAAGTAAATGCAGTTCTCTCGCTCATCTCTATCTCGCATAGATATTTTAAGGGAAAGTAGGGGAAGCAGAAAAATGTGAGAATTTTTTCTCAAATAGCCGTATAGTCGCAATGTTAAAGCCAAGAACTGCAAAGGTTTGCTGTACCTAGAAGCAAGTGAGGGGTGGATGTAGAAAGTGGGAAGGATTTTAAACTGCTTATTTACGCGAGGCTGTAACTTATTGTAATATAGTCATAATAAAATAATAGTGTTTTTTTTTTTTTTTTTTTTTTTTTTTTTTTTTTTTTTATAAAATTAAATTTTTGAAAAAAATTTCTTGAAAATTTTGGGGGTACTGCAGTTCTGCAGTACCACGCTATAGCCGCCACTGATATATATATATATATATATATATATATATATATATATATATATATATATATATATATATATATATATATATATATGATGGGTCATATTGTATTGTATATTTTCTTTTCCTTTCCTTCTTTTTGCATCCCGCGTGATTCTGAATCATACACTCTCTCTCTCTCTCTCTCTCTCTCTCTCTCTCTCCTCTCCTATTAAAAAAAAGAGCTCCCAAATATAATGCTCTAATTTTTATATGCTGTGTCATCTAAAATGCATTGACAAAATTAAATCGACTAATCGAAATGATGACACACAAGAATCGATTTCGCTATAACCACAATGCAATATTAAATAATACCACCCCCACAATATTATATTTTTGTTGAACTATAGGGGGAAGACAACAAAACATTTGATCAATCTTCATAAATTATTCTCAAAAATTATGGGAAAAAATAGCCGTGAAATTAAAAAGGATTTTTGATATTATATTTCTATACATAATATATAGAGAAGTTTATGCGATGAGTAATCATATATTTAATAATTTAAATAAATGATGTGGATATGATTTATATTATATACAAGTTTACTGTTGAATAATAAGCATATAATATTTAGATTATCTGGTGAATAAATTGGGTAAGAAAAGAAGAAAAAAAAATAAGAGAGGAAATGAGACAAAAGTTCTTTAAATGAAGGAAATTAAAATAAATGCGTATAAGAGTTTAAAGAAGTGAAAATTTTAATATTATAATATTTCCGCTCTTTACTCATAAAGTGTCAGAATATTTTATTGTTTAAGAAATTTTAAGATTTTCCTTCGCATTTTATTTCAGCGTAAAAATGTGTTTACAACATTCTGTTTGGTGATATATAGGGTGTATGCATTCATGTTAAAGTCGACGCCATGTTGGATCACTTAATGGGCCGGTATAGGAAAATGATTCATTTGGGTAGCTTAAAAATAATTTGCAATATCTTGAGAGACTGTTAATAGGTTGAATTAGGTTTACAAGCTATGTGAGAAAAAAATAATATAACAAAAAATTGACCCATTTCCGTTAAAAAATTATCAAAAACAAAGTTTTTCCTATGCTGAGGAATGTTGTTCATCGCTCCAGTATGGCATCGAAGCGCATTAAATATGATGTCATGCGGATACACCCTATATACACATTATAATCTTTCATAATTATTGAATTGTTTCTTTATGCACTTTGAATACATTGTTTTTTTATGCATTTATAAAGTTGCAAATCGTAATTTCTTATTATTTCCACGTACCTATATACAGTTAATGTATAAAATTCTTAAGATTCATTTTTATTTGTCTTACAAATAAAAAGAAAAAAAAAGTGAAATTTTAATCAGTCATACCATGACTCACGCTATATAGCATCTAACCTAAAATAATTCACAATTTTTCTTTCTAATTTTTTAAAGCCATGATTTATTCTTATACATGTAAAATTAAATACAGCCCATTTATATTAAAAAAAAAAGAATAAAAACAAAGACATTATATAAATATACGTATATATAAAAATAAATGTATATGAAATTATTTAGTATTTCAATTAAAATTCATATATATTTTACACTCACACTATGTACAGCAGTAGGACACATTTGTATACATCGAGATAATTAACGTGTTTCAAAAATATATTCTATATAATTTATGAGGTAGAACCTCCTACAAAATTTATTTCGTTTTGTTTTAAAATTTCTCGGTGTATAACAAAGCAACATAGGGTGTTATGTGTGTGTGAGTGTGTGTATACAGAAGAGTAATGTTGGTTATAAATACTTGATGTTGACAAAAATGTGAGTGCGAAGTGTGACAATCGTAGATATGTAATTTATATATATATATATATATATATATATATATATATATATATATATATAATACATACATCTCTGTTGCTTGGTCTGTTATGTTCTATTTATATAATTCACAATTGGATGAGACTTAAAATTGCATGGTGTTCCTTGGGGATTTACTTTTTTTTTTCTTTTTTACATACAATTTTTGTGTGTGTATCACAAAGATTTTTTAAATCATACTTTATTCTTTTTGTTTATACGCTTTTCAAAAACGTTTCTTTTATTTTTTCATACTATACTGTTAATATTGCTGTAATACGATTTTATTTTTGAAGCATTGAAAAATTGATACTGATTTATTATTATGTATAGATTTAAGTTGGTAATGATGCAAAAATATCGTAAAAGTTCATAAAGCATAAGATTAAATTTTATTTCAAGTTTGGGTATACAAAAGAAACAGTGTTTCGAAATACATATATTCTAATACATGAGAATAAACATGCATTATATTTCACTGGATAATAAAACAGTGAATCTTAAGAGTTTATATATTTAAGCTATATATATAACATAATATTGTAATATAAAAGTAATGTATGACTCTGTTATGACTCATGACATTTTCTAAAAGTGGCTAATTTTTCATTAGTTATTTTTGTAAAGTAAATAAATATTTAAATCGAGAAAGACATTTAAATGTTAATTTTTTATTTTTCTATGCAATATCTAGGCAATTGTATTGCCTTTCACTGCAACCTAAAGAAAACTATTTAAAATACTATGAATATGCTCCAAAAATCTTAATTAAAAAAAAATAATAATAATTATAAAATTAATTACATTTTTTTTTTCGAGGACCAATATTTTTTTATTTTTTATATAGGACCTATAATTCAAGCAGGGTGACTCCTTTAAAACTGTACCCTGTTTTTTTATAATTTATTGTATAAATTTATACAATATGTATAATTTCACCCTGAAAAATACTAATAAAAGAAACGCAACCTGAACCCATTCAAATTGCATTATATAATATATATATAGAATGAACATAAAATTGTATAAAATATTCAAACAATGTCAGCAAATAAGATTTATTACACTCAATATAATTTAATGTAAAAGTTTTGTGCAGCTAGCTATAGAGCATGCAGTGAGCAATATATATTGAATCATTAATGAGGTAATGGTCAGTTTGAGTCAGACTAAAGGAATGACCATGCAAGAAGACAGTTAATATTAAACTAAACTCCCTCTCTCTCTCTTATACATTATTATATCACGAAACTGCGGCGGGAGTTTTGTAATATGGGGAGAGATATGGGGGTGCGGGGGGGTATCCCTTGAGATATTTTGGGGGGTAAAATTCTCAGAGCGTGAGATTCGCTAGCACTCATTTATCTCACCCAAGTTCAATTTTCATATATACTTTGAGTAAAAAGCTTTTAAATATAATCACATTTATTTATATTATATTTTTTGTTTTATGAGTAGCATCATCATCATTACTTCGCTTTTATACTATTTTGATTTATTTCGTTGCACTCTATATACAACAATATATTAAAATAATTACCTTCATTAATAATAATATTATTTTAAATATTATATATTAGTTATATCAACGATTCTACAGGTATGATTGAACACAAACCTCTTTTAAAAAATTTGCGTGTCATTTGTTCAATGTTAAACGATAGAAAATTACGCCAAAAAATTGACAATCGTTATTAGCTATAGAATCGTTGATATAGTTAGTAACATCGTAACATCTGGTAAATTACTTAACGCAATATGGACCACAAATATGATTATATAACAAGGCGACTATTGTTCCCCCAATTGGAATATATGTCTATATATTTCAGAATGATATAATGAAAACAACACCTACCTTCATGTTGACATGTTTCAGCTGTCTTTCCGATAGAAACTGACGTTTACAGGTTGCATTCTCATGGGAATGGACCTGTGAACAACATTTTTATAGATAAGCCTTGTTCACAATTATGGCTTTTCTATAAGTGAAAATACTAATTGCTTCCACTTAAGAAAAGTTTGATTGTTACACGGACAGAAATAATGTATACATGATACATAGTTTACAATCTAATAGAGTTAATGTATAAAATCTATGGCTAATATGCCAAAATCGTTTTTTTTTTTTTTTTTTTTTTTTTTTTTACATCGCATTAAGTTTTAAGACTAAGATATATAAAATACTACTACACTACAACTGTTTAAAATGTTATACATATACACTAGTTTAGTTCTATAAGTTTGTATCTTAAGTGGAATTTTGTTATATTTAAAAAAAAAAAGGTTTAATTGTGAACTCCAATTAAGTGAAAGTAATTAGCATTTTTACTTAGAAAGTCAATTGTGAACAAAGCTTTACTTTTTGATATTTTTAAAATTAAATTCTTGCAAAAATTGACTTCACAATTTTTAACATGTTTATTTCATGATTTCCCAAGACGTGTTTTGATTGCTCTTGTTGAAGTTCATTTTCTAAATCAAATTAAAAAAAAAAGTAACTCCATCTCAAAACATAACATTTTAATCTAAAAAATTAAACAGTAATATTTCATTTTAAATTATAACATATTTATTATTATTATAAAAGACTTTAATATATTTTCTATGAATATTTAAATACAAAACAAAAAAATATATTATAATATATTCATGAATTAATAAAGAATGAAAAATTTAGATAATAAAGATCTTATGTAATAAATGAATAGAAATAAAAAAATATATATAAAAAAGAAAAGAGTAGTTGGGGAATAAGGATAGACATAATGGGTAGAAGAATAATGATGCACTTTGGAGAGTTTGAATTTCTATTCTCTTTTTTACTTTTCTCCCGTGGGATATACATTCATCTGTTGTATTATCCTGTCTGTACATATGTATTGTATATAGTCACACAGACAATGTACTTTTAGTGGTACATTGCGTGGTGGATTTACTGTATATATATTTTAAAAAAACAAAGAAATGCTATCTAAATAATTCACTACGAGAAATACCCTGACAGAGAATGACAGGTATTTACTTTTTATTTTGGTCGTGCTGGTTGCATAAGTGATAGGATACTAATTATCAAGCTTTTTCTTACTAAATTGATATATTTTTGTTTGTTTTAAGAGAAGTGGCCTTTTTTAATATTGTATAACATTTATATAATAGGAGCAAATATTGATACCATTATAAGGGTAAGGGGGAAATGGAAAAATAAACAAATTAAAAAAAAGTTTTAAATAAAAGTAAAAAAATTAGATACTAAAGATATGTAATTAAGTATAATAAATAAATGAGAAATAAAAATAAATAAATGAATATATTTGATAGAATCAAATATTTACCCCATTTTCAGGGTAAGGGTGATATGACAAAATAAACAAATCTATAGATTTAAAATAATAATAATAATAATGTAAATGAAAATAATTTTTGCAAGATAGTATAATTATGTTCCTTGTTGTATATTATAGTATCTTTGTATACTGTAGACTCCATAGGATCTATTTTTCCATTAAAGTGGAAAAACTCAACGAAATCCTTAAATTTACTTTACAAAAGCTCATTTTTGCTCCTTGTATATACTATAGAATGTCACAACGAAACATGGGTTTAAAGATAATGTAAACAATAGGAATCGAAGGTTATTGTATAGAGAGCATTAGATGAGATTTAGGGCAAGTATAAGATGGATGTATTGGTGTTAAAAGAAAAGATGAAGCGAAGGGGGGTTATTTGAAGTGTAATAAGTAACAAAACCTTATACACAGAGAGAGAGAGAGAGAGAGAGAGAGAGAGAGAGAGGGTGGATATGTAATAAGAAATTATACAACACGTAACCCATACAATTTCATTCAATGTATACGTATAAAGATGAGTCATCAAAAAACGCATCAAAATCTTTTACAGTTATAAGCATGCGATATAACCCTATGCAGACGAATAGAGTAAATCCAATTACATAAGTGTCAAAAATGAAAGAATGAAAGAGAGAAAAACAGCATGCAATATTACCAAAGTATAAACGTCATGCAGAGTGAGAATTACTAAACTATGAGAGAGAATGAGAGTATCGTGAGAAAATGAAAAATAATTCTTTTCACAAATATAATAATACCGATATATTTTGTACTGTATATGAACACCCCTAATAATATCATTGGAAAATCTTATGGGGATATACTTTTTTATTACTTTAGATTTTAGAGAGAGAGAGAGAGAGAGAGAGAGAGAGAGAGAGAGAGAGAGAGAGAGAGAGAGAGAGAGAGAGAGAGATTTGAGTCATGCACTCTCAATTTCATTTCAGAGCTTAAATGTGTTTTATTAGCAAAAATGTACCAAAAATATATCAACAATCATGTTTTTTTTTTTTTTTTTTTTTTTAATGTTTTTGCAAATATAAAGATTATATTAAATTTAAATATAAATAAATTTATAAAAATTGTCAAAGACATATATAAAATTGTGTAACAAGAAATTCTTTACAAGGAAGTGGATTTGATATATGAACAAAGTCTCTTTCTCGTATATAACTTATTTATTGGTATTGTATATAATATAGTGATTTTTTAAGGTTTGCGGTCTTCATTTAAAAAAATTTCTTATATATTTGTTTAGTAAGGAACCAAACTGAAACCATCAACAAAAATCTCTTAACGATGAACATTACGAAATCATAAGTTATTTTAATTAATTTACGATCATACTATTATGCAACATTATTTGCCCCCTGAAGTCATTGAAATCTATTATAAAAATAATATCTGTAGGCTATTATACAATGTGGATGATGAAAGTTTAAAATATTTACAATATTTCACCTATTTTTTTATATCTTGAATATTTATCTATGTATGTTTATATTTTATTGTTATATTACACATATAATAAACTCATTTTAAATATTTTGTAGGTATCATAAATACGTCACTGCAATATGTAACAAAATATAATATTTATATCAATATAAATTTATGTATAAATATACTCTTTTTTTTTTTTTTTTTTTTAGATTGAAGGGTAACAAGGAAAATTTATTATATAACATTATGTAAATAATAAATAATTGTCAATTAAATGAAATATATTTTTAAAAAAGAAAAAAAAAAAGCATATCATATTTATAATTTAAAAGTTTATTTCATATTAATTACTAAATATATTATTTATGAATATTAATGCAAAAAATAATAACAGTATATATTTTCTCGTGGGAGTGAATTAACTTTTATATTATACTCTTGCTCTCTCAATGTATATAAAGTATCAAAGGTTATACATGGACATTTATGACACGAGTTGCCACACGTGTCCATGGTCATGGTTTGTGACTATTTTTAGTGATAAAATATAGAAATAGTGACATGCGTATAACATTAATATATAAAATTAATGAAAATTGCAAACCACTTTCAAAAATGGTACTTTTGTCATATAAAATATATAGGAGGGGGTGGGAATATTTTTTTGGGAGGGCAACAGTTTTTATTATGATTGTAGAAATGCATTCATGTGGAATAAATAATGTACTGCAATATTATTATACTAGCAACAAGCATCAAATGCGTTAAAAATGTCACCGATATGCACGAGTAAGTTTATAAACCAAAAAAAAAACTTTAGGGGTAAAATATTTAAAGGAAGAGTGAGAGAGAGTATTGAGGGAGGGGGTGGTTTTTAAGGGGTGGAAGAAAGTGAATGTTGCGTAGGGGGTGGGATGTGAATTGCAAGTGAGTAAAAGTACATTTGCTTTTATAGCTAGCCACAATTCTAAATGGAAATAAGGTACAGAGAGAGAGAAAGAGAGAGAGAGAGAGAGAGAGAGAGAGAGAGAGAGAGAGAGAGAGAGAGAGAGACGAGAGGGTGGATGGGAATTTAGGGCTGTTCAAACCATGTGTTTTTTTGTATACAATATTCACTGTCTACTTTGCTAATGTATAACATAGTATGGCTGTTAATATATTATTTTATTTATTTATATATATAAAAAAATGTTATTTAGTACATTATAAGCAGCTTATAATGACGTCACATTTCATAAGCTTTTATTTTTTATGTAATACTGTATAGTTTATTTTGTAAAAAAAGAAAAAAAATAAACCAAAAATTTAATAGATATATCATCAAAAATATTTTATTTAAATTTTTTTTTATTTAAATACTATAATTTTTTTTAAAATAATATAATTAGATTGTCTCATTTTTAATATTATATACTCAGTTATTATATTAATATGTAATATTTATATTTTTTATATTTTATAATGCATAATATGAAATATATTTTAGTAATTATATATAATTTCAAAGTTAGTGTTTACGTTTAGAATGTCCAGATTTAAGTTCAAAAAGTTTTTTTTTCTTTTGAAAAATTATTATTGCTAGAGTTTCTATAAAGTTTGCTAATAATATTCGGTCAAAAACCTCTTCTCTCTCTCTCTCTCTCTCTCTCTCTCTCTCTCTCTCTCTCTCTCTCTCTCTCTCTCTCTCTCTCTCTCTCTCTCTCTCTCTCTCTCTCTCTCTCTCTCTCTCTGCCCATACTTCCATACTGCGGTTACCCCTTTTAAAGTAAAGCCAAGCAGCCCTCTTTGCAATATATCTGGCCGCACCATGGCATGCTATATGCTTGTTACCAGACCAAAGTATGGGCACACAGATTACATTGCGCGCGCGGCCAACCACTTGCGGTTGCTCTAATGACGTTGCACACCCTCCTACTCACCCCCATACCACCCCAAACCTCCACCCCCACCCCCAAACAATGACCAGATTTGTGCCAATTATACCTGATGCTAAAACCATATCAAAAGACTAACATTTATAATATGTTCATGGCTTTTGTATAATAACACACCATATAGTATCAATTTTCATAGAGAGATTTTCAGAACGTCATTTCTCATTCATAATAATTTATATCAAATTTAGCGATGTTATAATGAGAATTTAAGATCAAATGATCCTTGTAAGTCAGTCAATGGATTTTTGTACATGATCCTTATATTAAAATATTTTTTTTATTTTTTTTTTTCAAATGGATTTTTATAGTGATGTTATATTGGTTCATTATAAAAAAATATACATATCGAACAGCTGAACCAAATTTATATTTTGCCTTTATTTTATTGTAAGTTGACGTTGTACTTGAACCGCATAACGAAATATGTTTAAATATAGTTTCATTTCTAGAAACAGTAAAGCAAAAATTAAACATTATATAGATTATAGACACTTAAATGTGCACGCTGAATATATCTTGTTGATCTTAAAAAGTTCTTCTCGTTATTTTTGTAAATTAATATCTATACTAATGAATTCTCCCTTATACATGTTCGAAATGCGTAAAGAAAAGGGTAATTTTGTATCATATATATATACTTTACTTAAAGAGGGGAAACTATCTTTTTGCCTTTTATATATGAATAAGAGTTGAAATTTTTCAACAGAATTTATTTGTATTCAAATATTGATTTCTTTTTACATTTTCCAAATCGTTTGATTTTACCGTTAATATTTCTACTATATATACAGGAAGCTTCATTACAAAAACGTAAACTTTGTATATATATGATGAAAAAAATAAAATCTCTTTGATATGAATATATAGGAGCCACAGAAATTATAGTTTACAGCATTTTTTACTTTCTAAGAGAATATTATAATGAAAATTTTAGAAGGGCTAAAAGCATTTTTAATGTACTTTAATGGTAAATTTTACGTAGCTTAATATTTATACATATAAACATATAAAAAGCTCTTACCTCTAAAGAAAAGTTGCAATGTATATAATAATAATAATAACAATAAGCCATGGTCGTATCTTAATTAAATTTTAAAATATTAAATAAATGTATAATATAACAAAATTAAACACAGGGAAAAAAATAAGCTTTTATTATAAGAAAAACAATAAATTATAATAAAATAAAATTTAAAAATATTATATAATATGATCCTTCTTATATATATATGAAATATTTTTTCTTTCTTTTATTTTAAATAACCAAAGTTTTAAATCCCTAAAAATTTATATAGGTATATATATGAAAAAGTATTATATAACACAGGTGCAGCACTAAGGGACCAATTATGCTATACTTTATATAGGATTTATGTTTTGTAATATTACTTGACTAAAAATATAAGAAATAGGGGGGTTTGTACGTGTAGTATACTGTACAATGAAGAAGAAGAAGAAATAAGCTTATATTATAAGGGAGACGTTAAAAAAATACTTGAAAAAAAGACGAAAGTTTTTTTTTTCTTTTTTGGTGCAAGAAAATGCGGTGTGGGATTGTAATCTTAGGGG